>JAEBDU010000038.1:2331664-2485653 GCA_016802625.1 Heliconius numata | reverse complement strand
AGAAGCAAAATATTTTGTTATTAAATTTTACAAGTTATAGAAAGTTGTGTCGCAGGCGTCGTGGCGCAGGAGCATAAGCTTCCGACTATAAACGCAACTACTTAGGTATGGGTTCGATTCCCACTCGAGACGAAATATTTAATATTTGTTTTAGTAACAAGGCATACCGCAGTCGTCGAATTCCACTCAACAACATGCACGTCTCAACAATTTGGAGGAAAGTGGGAAGTGTTCTCAGGTTCCCTTTGCTTACCCTGCTATGTGCAGGATACAACGTGAAGAAAAAAAAAATAAATAAAGCTTAGGTTCTTTCAGAAGAAAGATATAATAAAAGCGGATGGTTTTCACAATAATTAGTACAATTTTCCCAAAAGTGCTTACTTATAAAATTAATGCTTAATTTATTTAAAACACATTAAAAAAGATCGAATATAATAAATACATTTTTTCTACAGTCTTTGATTTTCAGTTACACGCTGTATTCCGCATATAGGGTAACTAAAAAAAACAAATTGGTAATGTCTACAGTGCATGGAAATACGAAAGGTGTGGCTTCGAACTTTAATGAAAACATCATTTAAAATCTTATTTTCCATATACTTTTCATTATATAACTAACCTAATTATATAATTTTCTAACAACAAACCTAAATTGACCCTAGAAATTGAAAAAATGAGCATTATAATACTATGCATATGTGGTCAACTCCCTTTGTTAAAAAAATATTCAATAATTAAATTTATAAATTAATATCTTTAATATATCCCAATGGTAAAGTAAATGCGATGGTTGTGGATTCGATTCTTACTCGTATAGAATGATTATCTATACATAGTATAAAACTGTTACTGATCGCTGTTATCTTTCTATTTGTCTTTTTGTCTGTGTGTTTATGCACGCTAATCTGAGAAACGGCTTACCCGATTTAAATGTATATATAATAAGTATTGCATTTTGTATTAACATTTTAATGTTAGTTTGAATTAAATTGGTTCATAAATAAAAAGTTAGTCAATATAAAGTATTGCATACGGCAATAATGCAGCAAATATAAGTTTTATAGACTTTCCTGAAATGTCAAGTTTTCAATGTTGTCTATAAAATTATTATGTTATTAAATCACGAAAGTAATTCAAGCGAGAAGGTCCTGTCAAATTCCGTCACACGTGATGTCTCAAAATTAATATGAGAGGAAGATGATGCGTGAGAAATGGAAGTTTATAATAATGTGCAATATATAATTTAAATAGAAATTGTTTACTTTGTTAATTATAGCAATTTATTAATATCATCCATATAAAATTAAAACCAGCAACATTCAAAATTAAAATTTTACGTTACATATTGGATATATGAGAAAAGAATACATAAAAATATAACATTTAATAACAATATTAAACATTATAAAAAACACAACGCTTATTACTCAGTTAAATCTTTATAAAAAACCTATAAAAACTTAAACTTAAAAACTTCAAAGTAGTGACTCTAAAAAACTTAACTTACTTACATATCAATATCTAACTACTTAACTAATTTAGACTAACTTACATAGTATGAAAAATTATAAAAATTACATTATAAATATCTGTTAGCTTCTCACATAGACGATGGGTACGATGAACAATAGGAAGGGGTTCAAAGAAGGTAGTGGGTTCGATTCATTGCAAGCGTCCGCGTCGTTGCAGCTTTGGAGACAGCCATGGACGTATCTGGAATTATTTTTTAATACTAAGTAATAAAATCTAAGAATCTAAATTACGCACACTTCTAATTGTTGTATCATTAAAAAACTTGGCAATTATACGGAGACTAGCGGCCCGCCCGCGGCTTCGCCTGCGTGGACTACGTTATTATTATTTTCTGTCTCCATGAGTACCTACGTCCTATAAGTGACGTCCATGCATAATTTGAGACTCCTAGTATTTGTAGTAACGAAGTTTCATACAAACTTTCAACCCCAAAAACAACCCCTTAGAAGTCGAATATTGCAAATTCCCGTCTTAGCGAGCACCTACGTACTATAAGTAACTCCTATGCAAAATTTGAGATTCCTAGCACATGTAGTTTCTGAGATTTTGTGATGAGTGAGTGATATTTCGATTTTATATATATAGATTAGTTGACAATACTATATTTTTTACATTTAGAGTATTATTCCACACTTACGAAAGAAAAAATACTTTTTAGTAAACATATAAAAAATTTTACATGGCGGGATTAAAACCCGCTCCTCTTGGAAACTGTCCAAATCCTCTGATCAACTAAGCCATACGTTCTCATCGGGCTACGTCGAAATTGTTATATGCTCTTGTTGCTAGCATCTCTGTAGGGATATTTTTATCTTCAATACAACTTTATATATATAAATGTCTATATATAAAGTTTGTACCGACAACCTAACATACCATTAGATTTCCTAACTAGGTCACAAAAAAATTATCACGTCACTTTAGTCAATACTATTACTACTAAAAATAAAAATAGCAATAAGAACGCCATCTCAACCATAATGGTACAAATGTTTGTTTATACTATAATAAAAGTTATGATATCATCTACTCCATGCGACTATGACTGTGCACTAAACATAATATTTGTGGGTCCCACTGGTTTGGTCTGGTCAATCTTTGCGGCCAGTTCAGCAAAACGATCGAGGAAATACTCCACCAATTACTATTGCACAGTGTCTTAAGATATCTGGTCAACTATGGCTTCGGAATATTACAGCGAATTCTAATGTGGTCCATAAGAGTCATTTTTCAGATAATAGCATATTCAGCTTTCATCAAATAAAATATTATTTTTAGCCCTTGTTGATTGGTTGAGATAGTTGACAATCATCTTCAAGGACAAGGAGTTAAAATGTGTACGTACTACCTATAATTCACACCATAGTAGAGTAGGCAGAGGGAACCTAGTGCTAAGACACTCCGTCCCCCATTACCGCTGAATTCTGTAAATATTCTTTGTATAATAAAAATTCATTTCCTCGAGTGAGGATTGAACCCATTCGCGAACCAGTCGCGATTACAGTCACACACATGTCCCTGCGTCACGGCTGGCCTGCTACCAAGTACCAATACTAACCTGTCATTATAATAGAATCGTCCGCAATGCGACATGCGTATGATCTCGGTGTCGGTGGTGGCGGTGCCCGAGTCCAAACCACAACCGCGTACTGTGATTGTTTCACCTGTGTCATCTGGAATTGAAATATTGTTTTTCTTTTATTTAATACTAGTGGACCCGAACGCGGCTACGCCCGCTTGAACTATAAGAATATTTATTAAATATATTTATGAAATTATTTACAGTTTTCAATAGAGAGATGCGTTAAGCAAGCTTATTTTGCGTGACGTTTTCTAACAACAAACTTTGGTTGCTTAGCAACAAAAAATGGTTGCTTAGCAACGACGGTTGTTAATAAACATGGCGGAATAAATTGTATGTCAAATGAATAAATATTTTAATATATTGGTATATATCGAAAATATTACAAATATGAGAAAAAAAAGTATCCTATGTTCATCCCGAGACCCTCAAGTATCTCTATATGAGTATTTTATCACAATTACATTAGCGGTTTGGCCCTGATTGCGTAAAAGACAGACAGACAGACAAACAGACAGACAGACAGACAGACAGAGTTACTTTCGAATTTATAATATAGGTATGGATGGATAATAATAGTCTTATCGGTTCCATACCATAATTTCGTAGTTATAGAGAAATTAAAATATTTTTTTCTGGAATATTTTAATGTCAGTTCAGTTTACACTATGCCAAAAGGCCGTTGTGGCATAGGGCCAAAACTTGTGCCACTATGACACAACGGCCTCATAATCTCCACATGTATACAACAAAAGATCACTGTACCCCTCAATTGTACACATGAACAACTCACCAAAAACACCAGCTATCTTAATACACGAAGTGGCTGGAAACAGTCCATCTCTTCCCTTCCTTCCCCCCATGCAAGGGGACTCCAGCATGTTGAGGGAATGGTTGTTGTGAAAGGGGTCGTCACAGGGAGGGAAACGACCATTCATTGATACGCATTTGAAGCAGTCTATGCTGTGTGCTGGAAAAGTAGTGAGTTCGATTAATAAATATATACGATTGGAATTATTTAATGTATATTATAAATATCTTTCGGCATTTTGCATTCTCGTTGAAATAAGAAAGAAAGAAATTAATTTCCTCGCTCCGATAACAAGGCAAAGCGCGGCGTTTAGTTCCCCCATTCAAAATTCCACCATAAATCTAGAAGTTTCTGCGTTAAGGCGAAGGGAACCCTGCTAAAAAAATCATTAGTCTCTACGTTGTTTCATTCTTTAAGTGAAAAAGTTTTACGTACTCACCTATGGACAAACATGATAAGAAGACTATTGTAGAAATTAAAATAGTTTTGTTTGTGGGCAGCTCCATATCTTTATTCTGACACTAGGAGTGGGCACAAGACAATTCTGCGGCACTTTCTGGACACGGCTCACTCGACCTCCTAATACCTAGGCAAATGAGAATCGTGTCAAAAATATCTTACTAGAAGCTTGTGAGGATTCCTCGAAGATTAAAAATGTTATTAGCTAGATACGAACTTAAGTTGCTGTTACAGTAGAGTTTTATGAATAAAAAAATAAACAACATGTGGCGCAGACCGCGTGGTTTATTTATAACGACCGTGGGAATATTGTAACGTTTTGCAAAACAATGTAAGAAAATACATATTTTTTAATAAAAAATATCAGTGTTATGCGAGTCGGTTTAGCTCCCTGAACCGGGATCCGTACCAATTCCATGATTGTAGTCCAACGCGATAGGAACTTATAAATATTGACAATGAGTGTGAACTGAACTCATAATTTTTAAACAGATGGCCTCTAAAACTACGATTTTTTTCCGAATTAAAAAAGAAAAAGTCCGTAAATAATTAATTTTAAATAGTGAAAAAATATATTTTATTACTATTTTGTTTCTTATAGCTTCACTTTGTACATAGCACAGCAGTGTAGGTGAAGGGAACCTAGGAACCCAGTGTTAAGACACTCCGTCCCTAATTTTCCGCCGAATTATGGAGGCCTTGTGTGTTTAGTGCGCGTTTTGCGTCATTATTATCTTCTGATAATAATGACACAAAGACGCTTCTGCGAGGAAATGAAAATGGTTAATATTTTATTTCTTCGAGCTCGAATCGAATTCACGACATATCGCTGGTGCGTGTCCTCCCCCGCGCCTGCAAGTTCTATCACTCAACACCCAATGCTTCCAGAGTTCTGCGAAAAGTAGAGTACGGAAGTGTTTTATGGGAACGGAGTGTTTTTACACTAGGTTCCCAGGGTCCCCCTGCCTGCCCTGCTGTGTGGGATACCGCATGAATCTAAAAAATAATGATTCATCATTCTAAATCATTACTAGGTATGCAAATGAAAATACAAGTTTTTTTCAGTCTCTTTTATAAAGTGAAAATTATTTACAATTACAACAGATGAATGATGATGGACAAACACAAGCAATACGGCGAAGTTGATTAACGCCACTCTTGACGTAGAACAGACTACGCCCACGTTTTCTATACAAAATTAGTTGTAGCCGGCAACTCTCTAAAACATTTTTTTAGCTTTACCCTGTAACCCGCACATGGCAAGATAGGCAGAGGGCCTGGAAACCTGATGTTGAGACACTTCGTTCCCATTAAGACACTTCCATTCCTCACTTTCCGCTGAATTCTGGAGGTATCGCGTATAGAGTTGCGCAACACAACGCCGCGCTTTGATTCGTTACCACAACGAGGAAATTAAAATATGAAATATTTCATTCCCTCGAGTGGGAATCGAACTTACAATCTGTCGCATTTACAGTCGCACGCTTTATTCGCACGCCACGTTATTTCCCGTTCCGGTAGGAATTACGGGATATCCTGTCTTAGTGTTCCCTTACGCTTACAAAGGAACCTACATACTAAATTACAGCGTTCTACGCCGCTTATTTTATTACCTATGCGTTGTTTATCATTAACTAAATAACGAAAGAGATTCATTCACTAAATTGAAATTAAATGTTGTTAGTGTTATTATTATAGCATTATTATTGTAATTAGGTATGTTTTCTTTTAATATTTACTGTAGTACTAGTAGTGATATTGTAGTAGAAATAACCGTCCATTTTTTTAGCTTCACGCTGTAAGCCGCCTGGAGCCGGGTAAAACCGAGGGAACCGAGCTAAGACATGCAGTTCCTTACTTTCCGTGCAAACTTTCCTGATATTGAGTGTTGACCAGAGAAACTGAACGCCATACTTGGCCTCACCAAAACGAAGAAATGAAAATAATTATGCCTAAAAACTAAAACAACGTTTACATAAAAAAATAAGTGCAAAGAAAATTTAAAAACCTATCTCGAAAATATCACTTAATACGATAATGATTCTTTTCTAAGCTTCTGAAATAATATCAGAATACTTTTAGAAACAATAGCGACGCCTATTTTTCATATAAGTATTTAATTACGAATAATAATGTTATCTATCAAAAATTGTAAATAAATTTTTTTAGACACATTGATATATATTTAAGGAGCTTATATATATATATTTTAATTCATTAAGTAATTTTTCAACATTACAAAGTCTATAATAAACAGCCTTTATGCAGAATCCAAATTTGTTTTAAAAAACTAAAACGATCAGCAAAAAACATAAAATATAAGAAATTAACATTTAATGGACTTGTTTTTTTATTTCATTTAAAAACTAAAAACTCGAATAACAAAATTATACATATTGTAACTTAAAAAATGAATAATACACTAATTTATCTATTTGCCCATATAAAACAAAAATTAAATTAAATAAATACAATATAATTATCATTCAACAAAACTGAATTACTGACATCAAAGAGAATTATAAATAGCATATTAGCTTACCGTGCAGGTGAGAATTAATCAATAACCGCTTTTCCGTAATGGCGAATAACTTTTTACATTTATATAATAATTATATATTATTGTATATTAATAATAAATCAGTTTTTATATGATTTAAGTTAATAACTACTAACGTGTAGCGTTCATTAAAAATATTGACTAAAAGTAGAACCTCGGTTGTTGCTGAAAGATTTTCCGTAGTGCTGCCAGTGTTGAGAATTTTCAGTAGCACGATTTTGGGGTAATTTATTTTACTTTCTGGGCAGAATTATGAGACCTTTCAACCGTAAACGTTCAATACTCGCAATAATCGTATTGATTATAAAAAAATATATTTATTTCAAATAAAAAAAACGAAGATCGCTTTTGTTATTTAATTTATAGTTACGAGTAAATGTACCTGATGTTTTATTTTAAAATTTATATTCCTATATATTATTGCGTATATTATATTATTTTATATAATAAAATTTAAATCTTTGTAGTTATAACACGATAGTTACACAAAATATGTCGTTTCATCGATTTACAGGGTGGAAGCGTTAGCGCTCCTTTTACGAAAACAGCATATAGGGTAACATATTTCAAACCCACTCCACTATCACTTAAGGAAATTAAATATTTGAAATTTTGATTTCCTCGCGGGTAACGAAGCAAAGCGCATCATTGCCATCTGCCACTCAATGGACATGCCTACAAAATTCAGCAGAACATGGGGAACGGAAAAGTCTTGAGGGAAACCTAGTATATTAACACTTGTCCACAAAAGTTATCACTAGCATTCCTTGTATTCCAGTGCATGAGACTTGGACTTGACTTGCTTTATTGTATTTATATAATATAAAAAATATAAATGTTGTAAGTGATCTAAATTCAGAAATCAAAAATTTAAATTGAAGCCATTGTGGTGCAGTGGAACAATCGTGTGACTGGTATGAATTATTTAATATTTTCTGTCTCTCTGGTAACAAAGCAAAGCACGGTATTGAGTTATACCACTCAACATACAATATCTTGAAAATTGATCAGCGAAAACAGCATGCTTTAAGCGAAAACAGCATGAATCTAAAAAATAATAAAAAACACTTTTCACACACCAATCTGTGAATAGGATTATAGTGAAAATACATAAATACAGATAAAAATCATAACTCATATTAAAACAAAACAAACATAAAAGAAATTGATTTATTTTAAACTAATATCACTTATTGCTTTGTAACACAACACACTCATATTTACAAGGATTAATAATTAATTTGTAATCTGTACATTCCAAAATATTATAAGGTTTATATAATTTAAAAATATCATCTTTTTTCATATTATTTTTATGTACATATATATTATTTAGAATAATTAAATATTTCTCATTATTTACATCTGAAACTTCAATTAAATGGCAGCCATATTTAATATTAACATTTGTAATTCTATAAATTAGAAAGTCCTCACTCGGTAATATAAAATTAGAGTTAGCAGCTAAAAATCTTTCATGAAGCCATAAAGATGTATTTGCATTTTGTTTTTTCTTAAGAGCATTCAGTCGAAATGCCAACCCATCTTTTTTATACCTAGCCTTTTTGCTTATTTGTGAATCATTTTCATAATTTAGGCTATTTGAAGAATATTTACTCTCTGTTTTAACCATTGGTTCTAGTTCTGGTTGAGAACTGACAATTTCAATGTCTTCAATACTTTTTGAACTATTTCTTTCACTTTCCGTTTCACTTTCACTTATAGATGCACTTTGAGATGTATTTGAACTGAAATGACTATCAAAATATGGTTTAACTTTTTCTATTAATGGTAAATTTGATTTTAATGAAGAAAAATTGTCTTGAAAATTATCTAAACTATTAAATCTATTATCAGTATTTTTTATATTTCTTAATAAACTTTTTGATGAATTTTGAATTTGTCTTGTCTCTTTACTTGTTATAGATTTTGATTTCTGGCTTAACTTTAATATAGGTGATTTACTTCGTTCCTCACATGTTATGTCTTTCCCTTCAGTTTTAGGATTAAATAGGTTTTTTTTTACTTTAGGTGCATTTATTGGTGAAATATGCTTAAATGACAGAATAGGGCTATCCAATTTTTCTTTATAGCTACAACTCTTCGTTTTGCTTAAAATAATTGATGATTTATCTACATGTTTTAAATTACATGGTACAAAATGTCTTTGAGAGCTTGTTAAAAGTGGTGATTTACAAATTATCTTAGGAGACTGTTTTCTAGAAGATTCAGGGGATAATTTAATAATACTTTTGTTTTTTTGCTCTGATTCTATAAAGGTTATATCCAGTTGTGAAATATTTTTGGAACGTTTACTTTTATTTAATACTCGTTTTCTTTTCTTATGACATATATGTTTAGATATTTTAGCGTTTTCGTCGTTGATACAGTTCTCGTAGTCGCTAGAATCACTACTCCAGATTATTACTTCTGAATCTTCTTGAGAATTTAATAAATCAAATTTTGATATGAAACTGTTTTCTAAATTATTCTTCATTTTTGTTTTAAAATATTGTAGGTAGTTTGTTTATTGTTGATTTAAATCACACGTTAAGATTTGCAAAATTGATGCAATTACTAATGCTTTGAAGTTTGAATAAAAATAAAATATTAAATATTACAGTATGTTGGAAAGTACTGTCTGTGATATTAAATTAAATATAAAATAAAAATACCACAATTTGAAAATTGATATATTGCTTTTCTCCTTTACACAGATTAGAAAAAAATGTTTTCCTTTTTACGTTATAGTATAGTGTTTTGATTCTAATTTCAGTTTTTTAATAAATAATACCGGTAATTGAGGCAAGTCGTGGTAAGTGTGTGACAGTAAACGCGACTGCTTGTAGATGTGGGTTCGATGTCCAACCGAGGAAATTAAATCTCTCTCTTGTATCCCGCTTAAGGCAGCGGTGTAAGGTCACTGACGACGGAGATACAGCGTGAAACTGATTGTTTTTTTTAATTTTATTTAATACCAGAAATTATTATTTAAAAATTATATTCATTATTTATATGAGAATTTATTAGAAAAAGTTTCAATATGCAAGTTAATATTTTAAAATTATTTTATTAATTTATTTTAATTCACGAGATAATTATCTACAGGCACAATGGGTTAGATTAAAACGATTAACGTGATGTGACAAAGCTTTATATTCTTAACTATTCTAATTTTTTTCTTAATTATTCACAATAAACATATCAAGGTATTACCTATTATGACATACACATTATTAAGAACATATATTTCTTTCAAATGGCAATACTGTTTAACCTACAAATAACAAATCTCAACAGTCAACAACTCAACAGTTGGCATTATTGACACCATTCGCTGTGTTATTTAACTAACTTCACACCAGTCCAATGTGCCCAAAACAAATATACTGAGTGCATGCTGTATTACGTATATAAATAAAACAGAAAATAACGTCCTAAAATATAAATTACCTACCATCGTTTATGATACGCAGCTCCTAGATAACAATCCTAGTGGAATCCTAATAGATTCACATTAGGATATTTATAATAAAACTTATTTTAAGCCGGTTCTAGCCATGGAGGTGGATCGCGTCGTTTCAGATACGGAAAACGTGGCGGAGCTTGATGTTAAGAAAGAACAGGGTGCCGGTGACGCTACTACATCTAGCGAGAAATTACGTCGTAAGAATAAAAAGTTCAATCGTAGTAACAGCAAGGAAGGAGCTGTTGCAGCCACTACGCCGCTGCCCAAATATCGGAGCTGGAAAAACAGTCGCCGCCCCCGAAATGGACACGGACGGGGTTTACCTAAGAAAGGTAATTATTTTATTATTAAAAAACAACTAATAAACCATTAAACCGGCGTTCGAATTTTCTGGAAAGCCATTTATACTATACACTTATTATATTTACATAATATTTGTTTACTAACTTCTAACTTAGACCAAGGTCAAGTGAAAGAGTAAATTTGCGCAGTTACTATAGTATACATTTATATTAGTCTACATCTAATTCTATTATTCAGTTTATTAAAACTGTGCCGTCGAGTTCGTTGACTCGTTATGCAACTAGTAAACAACTTTTACAAGGCTATTTTCAACATACTCGAGATAATGTAATTGGAATAATAATTAAACTTCAATCTTTTAAATAAAATGATCAAAATGAATCTGCTAAATGCGTATTTAATGTTAGAATTTAAATAATATATTAGATAAAAACGTTTGTTTTGATCAAATGGCGCGTCATTTCAAGGTCAAGGCTATTATTGTTTTGCCACCGCCTTTCAATGTGGGTGTGATGCGAAAATATAAGGCAAGAGGTTCAGTTTTTTAAATTAGTTTTTAATTATAAATTAATGTATGGTACTTATTAAATTAATTAATTTAATCATATTAGATTGTTTAGTGAGCAAGAGTAAAATTAAATAAATAAATAAATCTAATAGATAACCCTTAGATGTAATTATAAGTATTAACTTCAGCCATTCAACATGCAATATTCTTAATTTGCATAGATAGCAGAGAACATAGTGTCTTGACATTTCTTTCTGTCTACCAAGCAATATGTGTGATAAACTTTGATCAATTATACACTGAGTAAAGGATTGCATACATTGTATACATTGACACCAGTCAATATAAACAACACAGACTTTGACATAAGATCTGTTAAGATAAGTTAAGTGCGGTTTTTAGACTGTAATCCTTCATCTAGGGTATAATTGATCGAAGGTGATAAAGCATGAAGCAAAAAAAAATACATATGAAAATAACAAAGATTTGTCTATATGTTAAAACTTTTGTAACCAAATTTTATGTCATTAAAAATATATATTTTTAACATTCAGTCAAACTGAACTGAACGCCATAAATAAAGAACAACAACAATATTCAGTCAAAGCTATTATTTGTAGATAAAAATATTATTACCATTTTCCTGTATTTATAGTAATAATTTTTTTATTCATGCATGTAGTTGATACAAGTAATGTAAAAGATTGGGAATAACTATGACATGATCTGGTTGTCAGAAATTATAAAGATTCTAACAAAACTATGTTGACCATAAAACCCATGGTTGAGAATAGAATAGGACAGCTTTGAAAAATTTACTTTAATATCACAAAAAAGATTTAACTGAATTGTCTTGAGGGAATCATAAAATCTACAATTCATTGATATTATTTCTTAACACACTTGAATAACAATTAGGATACAAAGACCTTCTAAACATGGCACAACATTTAAAAGTTACATGGTTCTTTAAACATTTGAGTAAACCCAAGGATAACAATTAATAAGTAATATAATATTAACGATGACTCCTTCATTGTTGATCCATCCATTAAATTGATATGAATTAGTTTTGATTCCTGCATCTTGAATCCTATGTAATAAACCATCAACAGTTAACATTAAAATAGAATTTTTGGAATATTATATATTGTAAAGATTTTTAAGGTTGCTTTTATGTAGAGGCCTATCGTAGAGCTGGGGCACAAATGTGCAACTGTAAACGCGACAGGTTGTGGATTCGTTTCTCATTTGAGGAAATGATATAATATTAATATTTTTCATTTTCCCGCTCTGGTAGAGAGGCAAAGCTATGCATGGAGTTCTGCCATTCAACGCTCAATGCTTCCAGCAATGAATTAGGCTGAAAGTGAGGAACAGAAGTGTCTTAACACTAGCTTATAATTATACGTTCGTATATCTTATCAAAATATATAACGAAAAACATACACCCAGCGCGAGTAAATTCGCAGGCAAGAGGTAGTTCAAATATATAACCAAACAACAATATAAATATAAAAAATACAGTTAAATAAATAGAATATTGGAGTTTATCACTTTTTCTTTAAATCCTAGGCCGTATAGATAACAATGATGTATTATTATGTTGTTTTCGTTTTTTTCCCACTTGGGCAACTCAAATTAGAATAAATATAATATATTAAATTATTTTTATTTACTTGCTCTGGTAGACAATGAGCGGCGTTGATTTTAGCCATTCAACATGCAATGTCTTAAAAAATCATAGGAAAGTAGGGAATGGACCGTCTTAACACCCTATACTGCTATATGAATAACTTATTTGTACGACATAGACATTAACTATGAAAAGCCTCCAATCTCACGTAATTTTACGCCGTACCTCATGTCAACAACAACAAGCAAGAAACAAAAAATGTATAAGGTTAGGTTTAGTAACAACTCTACTTGAGAAATTACGCAGGTGTGTTTTGTTATTGTGATAACAGCTCAGTCTCCCACTCAATGATAAGAGCATACGATAGTGTTATCAGTTGTGTAGAGGTTAGAATGAAATAATTGAATTGGTTCAATTATTTGTATTATTTTTTTAAGCTTCACGATGTATTCCGCTTGTTATAGCAAGTAGACAGAGGGAACCTAATGTTATGACACTCCCTTCCACTTTCCACCCAATTTTCGAGAGTGCCTGTTCTTAATGCCTATTGAGTCGTGGGAATCGAACCTACAACCGTCACGTTTGCAGTCTGCGCTGCCCGACGGCAATACAATGGACGATTACAAGTTAAATAATAAAACTGTGACCTAATTTCTATAAAACAACATGTGGACAAATAAAAGTATTTTTAAAAAATACCTATAGCTTCACCCGGCGTTAAGACAATAGTTTGAAAAGATGAGAATTACGATTTGACATTTTGCCAAGTGGGCGGACAGCGCGGGTTCGATTTAATTTGCAGGGTTTTGGCGCAAATGTTTGTTATACCTTTCGTAATAGAATATGTAGATGATAGCAAGGCGTTCGTGGTAATGAGTCGAAGCGCGGCGTTGAGTTTTGTAACTCAACATCCAATGCCTCCAGAATTTAGAGGAAAGTGGCGAACGGAAGTGTCTTAACAATAGGTTCCCAAGTTCCCTCTGCCTACACTGCTATGTGCGGGATACAATGTGAGGCTAAAAACATCTATAGATATTAATATTATAAACTGATATAATTATGTATGTACAGTGCGCCCGATGTGTCGTGGCTACGTTGCAGTTAGGTTCTCTGGTTTTTTACGCATTTCTTACTAGGAAAGAAAATAATCAAAAGTATGGGAAATCCTAAAATGAAATCGGCGCAGCGCCCGGCCTGTAGGGCGGCCACGATTCGTCGAGCACACTGTATCTATACACTTACGAAGAAGTATTTACACACTGTATATTGGCAGACCGCGTGTCTACGAGTACATCCTATTTAAAGACGTACTTAAAATAATATTGACTAACTTATATTATAATATAATATCTTTTTAAAACCATCGTGGCTCAGTGGGGCAGCGTCTGTCTGTAAACGTGATGTTCGTGGATTCGATTCCCACTCGAGGACATGAAAGTGTAGAACGGAGTATCTTAACACTCTTTTTGTCTGCATTTGTGAAAATATTGTTTCAGAACGGAGAAATGTTTTTTTGTTTGCCTTCACGCTATCGGGGGATACTTTCCGGAGAGAGAACTTAGTCTTCACCGAGCATGGAAATGAAAATAATTGATACCTCTGAATGGGAATCGAACCCATAGCCATCGCAATTATCACCAAACGATGTTCAACTGCGCCTCATAAAAAGTATTCATATTTTTATCATTTAACATTACAATGTTGAATTGAATGGTACATTTGTTTAATTTATTATTGTACTGTATTTGTTTGCGCAAAGTAACTGATAAGCCACGTACTGACTGACTCAGTATGATAACATCGTCTATAGGCGGTATTTGTGGCTCTGATAAGAAATACAAATTAATATAACTTCGTACTGTAAACAGACGGAACCGGGGAACCTAATGTTAAGACTCCGTTGCTATTACCTAAGACACTTCCATTCCCCACTTTTCGCTCAATTCTGGCGGCATCCCGTGTAAATACCGAATTCGGAAAAATCAAATTTAAAATTATAAAATGTTATACATATAAAATGTTTTCTCAATATTTTAGTATAATAAGTCATTCTTTCTTACGTTTCTTACGAAGAAAAATAATGTTTTGTACTAAGTAAGTTGGCCTTCAGTTTTTATCACCTGAACAAAGTAATCATAGTTTTAGAACACTATTTTATTTGTTTTCTACGTCGCCGTCGTTTTGACACGGTTCGTAACCGTTTGGCGTCTTGTAGTAACTTTTATATTTTTTCCTTTATTTGTACTGTTGATTCTCACTTTTCGCAAAATTTCGGGACGACGGGAAAATTCTATAGATATTGAATAAGCGGTAAAATTCTTACAGTATGAGGCAAAAACCCTAACATACCTAAACGTATCTTTGACACTGTCAAGTTACTGTGCCTGCATACCTCCGCAGTCGAACAGACAGGCGGACAAATAAGAGTTTCGTTTGTTCCTCTAAGGTACGGAACCTTAGAAGATAGGGTAAACGACATTAAACATAATCAAAGAACTTGCGTTTTTTCGGTATTCTCTAAAATTTTGTCAAGAAGGTTTCAACCTTCATTAGAATTTATTAATTACACTAAGCTATTTAATTTCTGTTTGTACTCGATGACCTATAGTTGATATATTTATACACCCTCTTGCGTAATTACCACTTAGCAGCTTAATGTCACGTGAGGGTGGTCGCCCCTTCAACTTACCCTCTCGTCACTTGTGGGGTCAAGTGATTTATGTGACGATCTACCCTTGTGCCATAATATAAATCAAGATTTATTCAATAAATATAAATTTGCATGATTCTGTGTAAAAATCACAAGTATTCACGATTATTTTGTTTTTTTTTTTTCATTTCATTATATAGTTCAACAATTTTTTGTTTAAACCAGAGTAATGTAATACCAGCTAATAAATATAAATAAAGTTAAATCATTAATTAATAAACTATTTGAGTCAAATGAAATTGCTGAAAATTTCAAGGAACTGATCTCGTACACATTCCGTAAACCTTAAAGTTACTTATTTAGAAAATGTGTAAAAATTTGAAAGTAGCGGGCTTTGAACCCGCATCTCTTGGCGACTGTATCTTATATAAATAAGTCGTTTTTTTCTAAGAAAACAAAACGAAACTCTTGTATAGGATTTGTGTCTTTCTGAACTAACTAAAATTAATAACAAATACCAGGATTACAGTCCCTTGCAGCTTTGCAACGATCTTGATACTTGACCGACAATTATGAAATTATGAAAATCGGGTCATGGCTGGTTTTTTACTGTATGTGGTAGGAATAACTGTTTTCTGTTGATTATCATTATTATTTTTTGACATTATCGTAGTGCTATATATACATATATATATTTAAATTTGAATTCAATTTGTGGAAGTGCAGGATTAAACAAGTTGTGGCGTAGCGTTGAGTTGCGCCCTTAAAGTTTTAAATTTTTCTTATTCATGTGTGTGTGAATTTGCTTTTTAAATTACAAAATTTTCTGGTAGGTGGTTTTGTTGGTAAAGATACCCACAATATTACAATTTTCGAGATAATGAACGACAGAAATATGTAATTTCAACAGATGACCAAATTCAAATAAATTCCTATTAAAGTACATTAAATGCTTATATGTAATTAATTTTTTTCTAAATATTTTTTCCTAGGTGGAGCTGGCGGCAAGGGGGTCTGGGGTGTCCCCGGATCGGAACTACTCGAGGAGTACGTGGAGGATGCCAACGACCCCAACTACGACTCTGAAGCTGTTACCAACGGCGATGTGGAGTTCAAGCAGGTGATCGTCGAGACTGATCCTGAGGAGGTTGTGGTAAGTATTAAGAAAAAACCGTTTCTTTGGATTTTTTTAGTCAGGGTAGGCGGAAAGTAGTGTTAGGTCACTGTTCTCCTAGCTAGTTTTTCCAATTATGATTTTAAAGCAGTTACAAAAAACTGAAAAATGTAGTCTTCGAAGCCTACCTTGAAGATGGTCAGTAAAATTTAAAAAATATGTATATATTTACTTTCTTTACTTTTTGAGGCCAGTTGTGGCGCAGTCTGCGACTTTAAATGCGACAGGTTGTGGGTTTGATTCCCACTAGAAGCAATGAAATATTTTCATTTAATGTCACGAGACAAAACGCGGTGTTGATTGCCGCCACTCAAGAACAAAAGGGAGGAATACAGCGAGGAGCAAAAAAGAAGCTCTTTATTTCTAGCAGGGTAGCCAGAGAGTCGAATAAGTCGAGAATTTCTACTATTATATAGTTACGGTTACGGAGCTCGAGGAGGTTAAGGAGCCGTAATTTCTTTCTGAAAGAACGCTTCACAGATAACAAATGATGTATATTTAACTGACCTACCGTACTTATGTAAGTCGCTGGCGAAATGCCAATTTTTACGTTATTAACGTATGTAACCTGTCTTTGTTTCTGCTTCTTTTGAGTTTAAAGTGGTATATTATTACTATATTCTTTTTTGTGGTTATATATCGTTTATTTTTGTGGTTATATATGACATAATTGTTTTTTTTTTTTTAAAGTTAAATTTGTAATACGGATTATAGTATATTTGTAATAGATTATTTAATAACTTTAAATATTGTGTCACCTACTAATAATTTTAAAAAATGTAAATACGTAGCGATATAGGATTATAAAGGGGCTTTACCCCTTTTTGAGATATTGAATGACAATTAATTGTAAATAAGTAAATTGAATCTGTACTTCTACAATCTAGACTGATATTATAAAGTTGAAGAGTTTGTTTGATTGAACGCGCTAATCTCAGCAACTACTAGTTCGAATTTAAAAATTAATTTTGATAGATTTGCAATGTAGCCAATAAACTGCCTGCACCGTGTTGCCATACACTATGTATACGACGCGATGCGCAAGCGCACGTCGCGCATAATCAACTCGGCGCAGCGGGTCAATGACTATTGTACAAGCGACGATACGTTTATGTTTCATGTTAGGTAAATGGGGATTGTCATACTTATAACATTATTATTGTATATACGTATTTTGTGTATGAAATATTTGTTTTTGTTTAATTAGCTATTTTTCGGACATATAGAAATACATTAAGTTAATAACAACTAAAAAGTTGTTGTTTAAACTATAGATATATGACTTGTGTAGAAAAGCGTATACTTTTACGTTTTTCTACACCAAGTGATACGAGCTCGGGGCTATGAATTGTATGAGCCTAAACTAGAATGCCTAGTAGTAACTAGTAGCCTCTGAAGAGTTCCAATATTCATGTCCTGGCTTCATCATCACACCAGCACGTTGATACCATAATATTGTATTGTCACATAAAGCATGTAAAACTGACAATTTTCATGAGTGGTTCAAAATCAGATTTTATTATATGGTTTGTTACAGCTCGGATTAATAAAAAAAAACTAAAAAATATATGTATATGCTAGCTGTAGGCTCTCTGTTTCCATCTTTGTCGAAACGTGTTGAGTGACCGAACTTAACGTCGCGCTTTGTCTTACCGAGTAGAAATCAAATCTAAAAGCGTCGCGTTTTTAATCAGGCTACCACAATGCGCCTGCGACGGTCTATATTAATGTATACGTACTGTATATGTGTATGTAAGTCTGTCCATCTGTTACAGCGTAAGTCCGAACCTGTGATATTGGAATATTTCGAGCATGGTGATACTAACGCCGCGGCTGAGGATTTCTTGGAATTTGTTACTGCCTCTAGAAGTCATTTGGTGAGTATATTCTTTTTATTGATTTTCTTATTTTCATTTCATTTTTTAAAATTATATTTTGGAATTTACGTTAAAGTACGCATAGATATCCATCGATGGTTTATTTATTCATATTACCTTTTTAGTCTAAATGGGAGCAGCTTGAAACTTTAGAACGAATACTGTATTTTAGAAGAGTTTTGTTTTCAACATTAAGAGGTTTTTCGCAATCATTTTTACTCTGAATTATACTCCCTTTCACTCCATTAGTTACCTGGGAATTGAACTAAGACATTGTGCTGCTGCGCCACAACAATTTTCGTTTTCCCACTGTTTCGTAAAATAAGATACAGAAGTAAAAATTGGGTGAAAGTGGAGAAAGAAGTGTCTTAACACTAGGTTCCCTCTGCCATATCTCTTTTTGGGCTTCGCTACAGTCGGGTAAAATAGCTAAATTATGTATAAGGTATTCATTTAATTTGTTTTCCAGGCATGCGAGACAATAGTAGAAGTAGCGTTAGACCACAAGCCCTCTCATTGTGAAATGGCGTCCGTCCTCATATCTGACTTATACGGGAGAATATACTCCGCTAAGGATATAGGAATAGGTAAGAGATATTTTTTTAGCTTCACGCGGTATCCCGCATATAGTGTAGTGTAGTAGTAGTAGTAACCTAGTGTTAAGACACTCCGGTCCCCACACATAGCTTTATTAAGAGATATGGCGTGTTGAGCGCAGGGCCTCAATGCCGCACTTTTTCTTATTACCAGAACGAGGAAATGAAAATATTAAATGATTATTTTCCCCAGGATATAGAGATTGACAAAGTTATTATTATATTATAGTAAAATTATACAAAGTATGTACATAAATTGTAGCTTATTATAATTTTTTCGTGAAAACATCCATTCTCACAAAATTTGATATCAGTAGGATTTTTATTTCTCTCTTTTTCTCCAGCATTTGAGCATCTCCTAGAAAAGTTACCGGACTTGATTCTGGACACTCCGGACGCGCCGGTCTTATTGTCTAACTTTATAGCCCGTTGCGTCGCCGACGACTGTCTTCCGCCCAAGTTTGTACAGAACATGGGGAAAATGGAATTGAATAGTCCAGCTAGGTGAGCTATGTTGAAATAAATCTATTTTTAGAGATATTTGTTTCTTGAGCCCAAAAAAAATTTTTATTGAGTATTTTGAGCCTGAGAATAGGATGTTTTAAAGCTTGGTAGTTTTAGGAAATTGAGAATGCGTCTTAATAGAAGCTAGGTTAAAAATTTTGGAAGTTTTTGTTTTTTTTGTATAAGGCAAAAGTCTAAATGATATGTCACTAGAAGTTTTTGGTTTTTTCTTCCGAGTTTGAGACAGAATCAATGAATCAAAATGGATTGATTAATATTAAAGTCCTCCTTGATAGGCAGGAAGTCTTGGCCCAAGTTTGTCGAAGGATGTTATTGAAGAAAAATGAATGTATATAGTTCTGCTTTTAAGCGGTTATAAACAGAAAGCCAGTCGTGGCGCAGGGGTACTTTTATTTTTTTATTTTGTTGTTGTTTTTTTTTTACAGACAAGCAATAAATAGGGCTGAGACTCTTCTATCAATGAAGCAAGGGCTCGTGCGGTTGGACAACATATGGGGCGTCGGCGGCGGTATCAGGTAAAACACAAAAAGAGTATTTTTAATAGATATTATAAAACAAGCTAGTTTCCACCCGAGACTTCAGGTGCACAATCGAATGAATAACTAAGGATTATCTATATGTGACTGAGGTCACTATGACCTCAGGTTCAGTGGGTTGTATAGAAACGCTTAACGTGATGAAATATAGCCCACAGCCTTCCTCGATGAATGGACTATCCGACACAAAAATGTTTTTTCAATTCGAATCGTCAGTTGCTTCACAATTAATTTCATTCCCGCCTTATGGCAGATAAAGCGCGGCGTTGATTTTCACCACTCAACACGCAGTCTCTAAAATTGGATGGAAAGTTGAAAATGAAGTGTTTTAATACTACGCTCTCTCTGCCTATCTGCTCAATACAGCGTGCAGATATTCTCTACATGAGAGGTCACCATTTTTTATCATTGGGAAAAGCTATTACGCAGACCCTTTGAGCGCAAAACAGATATGCCTTTTGGACGGATGGTACTGTGGGATAGATCGAATGAGTACCTGATATTATAAAACCCACTCTGTTCCGGAATGTCTTAACACTAGGTTTCTCCCTACTTACCCTGCTATGTGCGGGATACAGCGTGAACCAAAAATAAACCCAGAAGAAACCCTCTTCACCTATATGAGGATTGCCGCCGCAGGATTGCCCGTGCTTACTACGCCGCCACAGTGGAAGACTTGCCTATTGCAGGCCACCATCGTCTTCAGGATGCCCCGAGAATATAAGCATTCAACTGGCTCAACTAACTATCGCAACGGAGAAATGGAATTTGCCACCAAGTTTTATATACATACTTCTTAAAAAAACGGTCACTGAATTAAAAAACACATTAAAGTTAAAGTATTTATTAGTTATTTGATATTCTATTCCTCCTCATCAGGCCGGTGAAGTCCCTCATCAGGCAAATCCAGCTCCTCATCAAGGAGTATCTGACATCAGGGGACCTGGCTGAGGCAATGCGGTGTGTCAGGGAGCTTGAGGTGCCACATTTTCATCATGAACTGGTTTATGAGGTAATTGGGTGTTCTTTTATTATTATCTTTTACCTTCATGCTGTATCCCGCATGTAGCAGGGTAGGTAGAGGAAACTCAATCTTAAGATGTTCCGTTATCCACGCAACCGTCGAATTTTAGGTGGCGGAATTTAACGCCACGTATTTCTCCAATTCATGGTATGGAATGTCCGTGAATTGGAATTTTGAGTTTTGCCACTCAACACGTAACATCTCATAATAAACTTTGTGCAGTGTGGGGAGAACGGAAAGTCTTAACACTAGATTTTCTCTGCCTTAAATGCTATGCAGGACTACAGCGTAAAGTTAAAAAAGATATAAAGGGTGGAAGCGACAGCGTTCGTTTTAACGAACAGCATATAGGGTAAAATATTTTAAACCCATACCTAAAGAAATTAATCAATATACCTCAACAGTTTAGACGTAGGATTTTTTTTTTATTTCATTATGTTTACCAATAACGTAAACCAATAACGTAAACACTTATTACTACAGAAATACTACAAGAGGTTAAACAACTTTGAACTTTGCCGCCAATACTTACGACTCGATTTCGGAATGAGACGTGTGCGGCGGTATCCCTTTCATAGGTTTATGACTGCTTCCGTTGCTCCTAATAAATGGCATTTTATTTTACAACGAACATTTTAATATAATATAATAAATAAATATAATAAATTTTCTATAAATATTATTTTAGGCAGTCCTCCTAGCAGTGGAAGCTATCAACTCGAGCGTGGAAGAACAGCTCTGTACCTTCCTGGCTGAGCTCCAACGCTGTGTTATAGTTTCACCTGATCAAATGGACAGGGTAAGTTAAATTTATAACCAGCAGCCTACCAATTATAGCCAAATTGTACAAAATATTATGATCATAATTTGTAGCCTATAAGCTATCTCACTGTAAAGTTACATTTAAATCCGTTTAGTAGTTTTTGAGTGAAAGTGAAACAAACACCCATCCTTACAAACTTCTACATTTATATAATATGCAAAAACAGGTTTCGAAAATTGTGCAGTATGTGAGAAGTAAACGCACAGAGTGTTTTAATAAATCGTGAACCTTAAATCTTTTTTCTTTCTAGGGATTTCTACGTGTTTTTGAAGACATGTCAGACATTGTGTTAGACGTGCCCCTCGCCTACATAATGTTGGACCGTTTCGTCGAAAGATGCTCTGCACGGCTTCGATTCGGCGACAACGTCATGCAAAAACTGCCTACTAGGTATGTTGTGTTATTTTTTTTTATTCTCACTTGGATAGATAGACGGGATGTAGTGTTAACTTCTTCACGTTCTTCCAATCCAATTGAATTGTATATATGGCGGAACTCAACGCCTTGGTTTGTCAGAACAGAGAATTGACAGGAACAGCCAGAACAGTATAGAGAAAAGATGATATTTCATCGCACAATCATGAGTATTGACAGACAGACAGAATATGTGGTTGTTACTATATACGCCGCGTTCTACTGCAGCACGCTGGTGATGTTGCGCCACGACGGCGTCACTTTTGATGTTTAATTTAATTTGATTTTTAAATGTTTTTTTTCATTACAGGGGCCGTAAACGTTTTGTCTCTGAAGGAGATGGCGGCGCAATCAAAGATCACGCACTTAAGCTACGCGAGTAGACAACCGAGCGCCGCACTCACAGACCTACATTAAATGTTAATTCACATTAAATATATATATGCAATATGTTAATTTATATATAGTATAGAATTGATTTTGTTGAAGGAAAACCTCGTTAATTATTTAAATTATTTCGTTTAGAATGGTTGTGTAACTTAAACGCCGTAGTTTCGGGTCTATGGAAGATGATTATTTGGCGAATAAAAAAGAAATGTTTTGATTGGAGGATTGGCGAATGGATTCCTCCCCCTTATTACTTGAAATGCCTATAATGTTGTTTAACTTAACGCCGCGTTTCATCTATTAAGATATTTTTTGGGGAATTTAGAAAATCTATTTAAATATCTTTTTGAATTAGCGAAGTACCGATTAGTGTGACTAGGTTTTCCTTATTTACTTAAAATGAATAAGAGATTGCGTAACCTAACACCACGGTTTAATAGAGGATTTACTTGAAATTTAAAAAAAAATGTATATTATTAAATTGGTGAAATAATAAATGGTGTGATTCAAGAGTGAGTTCTCCTAATTATTTTTTGACATAAAAAATATTGAACTCGCTACCTCTAAATTTAAGTATCAATATATGATTACTTATATAATTAAAGAGGTTTTCGATTTATCAACGATTATAATTAATTCATATATATTTGATATACATATTATATAACCTGTGTCTATATATAGATTATTTTTTATATATTATTATTAATATAGTATATACAGGCTGGTTTATTAACTATATCTTTTGGTTTTTTTCTATATGTTTGAATATTCCGTCCCCTGTTTCTTATATTCATTGTGCTAAATAGATTTGTTTCGTTCAATCTAAGAAAAAAAATCGTGTAATTGGTTATTCTTCCTGTAAGTATATTGTTTAATAATTATAAAATAATAAAATTAATATTGGTTTCATTACAGATCAAAAATAGTTACCCGTTTTGTCTTTGTTCATCATTCCAATTTATGTTAAAAAAGAAGTCTAAAAATATTCGTTAAATAAATAACTTCCCCGTTTTAGGAAATCTGTCAAAAAAAAAATACAGTTGAATTGATAACCTCCTTTTCTTACAGAAGTCTGTTAAAAATAGTAACATAATTCACAAAATTTTCTTTATAAATTATTTTTGATATGAATTAATTTTAAATCAATAATATTATATTAATAAACCATCACTGTACAAGGTATAGACACAAAAAGTGAAAACTTAGCACTTTAGCGAGGTTTTTACAAAATTTTGCATTTTCAAAATACTAGTAACACATTATTATATTTATATATTATTATATTTAATATTCCGCGGTGCGTCATATAACATTAAGTAACTTGAGCAATAGTAACACACAAAGTGATATAAGTATTATGTTATTACTATTATGTTATTATGTATACATATAGGGTAAATAGATTATTTTTTTGTATTATTATTTAGTAAAGATTGTTTTATAAATATTTTATATTAATGTTTGTTTATCTGTGGCTGTATGATTAAGGTTTTTACCAAAATATTTTTGTGTAATATTAGGAAGATAATGGCAGTTTTTCGAATTCTTTTTTTTATAAATAAAATAATTTTCTATTTATCCTATAAGTAAAAAAATCTATTTCATAGCATTATCTTATTCAATCTTTTTAATCTATAATAATAGTATACGCTTAAATCTTCCTATTTAGATTCTTATTATTTCGTTAACCATTTGTATATATCTATATATTATATAGTCTGTGACGTGCAAAAATGGCGCGAAATATTTTTTTCATAACTTGTCAAAATGGCAGCATTTTGCAAATTTTGTAGTAAACTGCTTTTAAATTTTTTAATATTACTGATATTATTATTAATGTTACAAATATATATATTCTAAATATAGTGACTGCAGTTTTAAACAAAATGATGCCAAGTATTTTTTTTAATAAAAAGAAAGTGTCAATGCAAAATGTCGGCATTGATTTCTTTTTTAATTTTAATTGTAGTATTATTAAGTTGTGTAATCATTTTTTTTTATTCATTGTTCGAGTGATTTGTCGCAAATTTGTATTATAAAAGTGTTAAACTTTCTTAAGATCTATTAAAATTGATTAACAGTTATATTTTTTTAAGCTTCACGTTGTATCCAACACATAGTAGGGTAAGCAGATGGAATCTGGGAACCCAGTGTTAAGACACTCTGTTGCCGTTCCCCACTTTCCGCCGAATTCTGCAGGCCTCGCGTGTTGAGTGGCGCCGCATATATTTAAATGCAGTGCCATTTTTTTGACAAAGCACAGATCTCAAATATAATAATAAATTTGCGACATAACTCGTATATGCTCTTGACGCATTTCTTTAAAGAAAAAGACGGGCAAAATATTTCGCTTTTATGCCAAACGAAAAAACAATGCAATATATCAACTAGGTATATTGTGAAAATTTATATATTAGTATGTACAGTACAAAAATTTTTTTTTGGTGTAAAGGCTTTTTTATTTTATTTTCTTTAAAATGCCTGTTTTTAGAACTGATGATTTGTATTCGTTATTTTTTGCTTATGTGTTTAATATGAATGGGCGTTTTTTAATTTTTTTTTATTAATAATATATATATTTGTATACATAATAATAAATATATAAATGTACAAAGTAATATTTGTCTTATTGTGAACTTTTACAAATTTCTTTAAAGCAATATTTTTTTTTTTTGTATAATACATACATACATACATGAACTTCTTTTTTTAACATTGAAAAAAGGTAATAAAAATAAAATTACAGATAGCTTTTTCATACAATTCATTAGCTGCCTTTTTTTCTAACAATTAAAGAACGCCCTTTTATACAACAATATTATTGTAATTTGTTTTGATTTTTTTATGAATTGTGTAATATGTTCAATTATAACATTGATTATTTAAATTTTGTTTGAATGAAGCTACTTTATTAAACATTTCTTATACAATCTGTACCTGATAATAATTTTAAATTTTAATTCATGATTTCTATTTGTTTCCAATTCAATGTTAAAAAATAATCCAATAAATAATACACAATTCATTATAAATCGAAAATTTATTATAAAGTACATTTGCCATGTTGCTTTTTGTACCACCTATAAAAAATACATAGCTATGCCTTTCTAACCAGAGTTTGGTAATTATTAAATAAATATTAATAATCGATCATTTGTTTGTATGGAAATCACAGTCAACAATTGATTAATAATTGTTGGTAACCAACGGTAGTAATTTAAACCTGTTAACAAATGATTAATTTACATTAATAATTGTATATTATTTGGTTGTGCGGAAATTTTATATTAATAATTGATTTGTTTGTTCGTGAATTACATAACATTTAATTAATTGTCAATTGTGGTGTGATACGTAACAACTAATTTATTTCCTATTATTATTAATTGTTAATTGTGCTTATCACGAAAAAAATTGATCAATAATTAATATTTAATTGTTAATTCCAATTTAAACCTGCGCAATTATCTATCTAACATATGGTTAAAGACAAATAGCATTAGTTGAGGTAGAATTAGTTTTTAAAAATGCATTTTTTTAGACACGTCTCTCATGTGTAAATATTTCTTTGAAAACAATATTAAAAAATAGACGACATTTCAATTTATTTTGTATTTTTTCAATTTCTTTTTGTTCTGGTGTGTTATAGAAAGTCTTATTATGGCTTCTTTTTTGATAAATGTTAAATAGTGAAGGCTGGAATATAATAATTAATGTTTGACAGCATCTGACGACTGTATACGCGAAGATTATGGATTCGATTGACACTCAGGAAATAGATTATTTAATATTTTAATTTCTCCGCTCTGCTCTCCGTTCAGGAAGATAAAGTGCGGCGTTGAATTCCACCACTCATCTCATCATCTCATACTCGTCTCGAAGATTGTCCACAAGTTAGTTTGTTGTCAAGAAGTTTTAAATCGAAGTTAAATGGAATGGATTGAAAAAACAATTTTTATTTTTTAGTTAGCAAAATTATATTTATATGGATATATGGAATACGGATAATTTTATATAAAAAGAAATACAGTACAGATTTTAAAACATAAAATATTAATTAAAAGAAAAAGATATACTGCATAAGCATAATATTGGTTGCTTTTTGAAGCAATTTTCATCACTCTGGTGATAATACCTGGAACAAAAAATATATTACATACATGTTTTCAGTGTTCCGTGCCAAAAAGGTAGAATGGGATGGTATTTTCTTAAGATAATTAGGATATATTATATTCGATTGAAGAAAATAGTCGCTAAAACTACAACATTATTATTTTTTTAGCTACACGTTATATCCTACACATAGCAGGGTAGCCAGCCAGCCACTTCGCCTGCCGCCTGGCGAACGTAGCGCTTTGCCTCGAGGAATTGAAAATATTAAGTACATTCATGTATAAAGTTATAGTAAACTTAAGATTTTAATAATTTTATTGTCTTTGTCACCCCTATGGTAGGACAAAGCATTTTGTCAGGTTCCGTTGCCCACGCAGTCTCAAATTCATATAGGAAGTGGTAACGGGGCGTATTTATCTTAATATTAGTTTCCCTTTGCCCATCCTGCTAAATGCGGGATACAGTAAAAACTAAAAAATATATTTAGGCATGTCCCGCATATAGCAGGGTGGATAGAGAGAGACCCCATTCTCCAGTTTCTGACCAAATATTACAGAAAAAGTAAAAATATTTGTTGCAAGTTAAGTAAATCAAAAGAAAGGAAGTTAAGAAATAGAAAAATAAGGTATTTTAAGGTTGGCTCACGAAAACTAACGCCAAGCTTTATCTTGTCAGGTGCATCTTTCGTGTTGTTCGTCTTTCGTCTATTAAAGATAATGACTATATATAAATATTTACATATTATTGATTATTCCTTTCAGGTCGTCTCCCATATGCAGCTTGTGGTCTTGGAACGTTCCTATATTTGAACAACTCGACGAAAAGCGTCACCAGTCCCACCACAACGCCCACACCCAAAATAATACCTTTCCCAGCATCCATTTTATCTACAAATATTGTTTTATTAATAAGTTACTTGCGCCATCGCCTGCGTAGTCAAGTGGGAATTACTTACTCGTGTAAGACACATTGAAAGTGCGGGAGGTAACTGACCGCAGGTACAATGGGTTACTTTGAAACGAACAACGGGATGTAATAATAATACTTTTGGATCACCCCTCGTACTAACTAGCGGCCCACACGCGGTTTCGCTCGCTTTTACTGATTATGCCCGTGTTATTTTTATGTACTTTACATTACTGTAAAATTTCCCCTAGACCCGTTTGGTAGTTTTAGCTTGAAAGTGGAACAAACATCCATCCTTACAAACTTTCCCATTTATAATGTATCTAGTTTATTATAATATTACCTAATACAAATATAATATGGAAAGGACAGAGCTACTGTTATACCTATGAAGAAAATACAGTATGTTCAACGAGTCGTGGCCGCCCTGAACTTAAGTGTAGATGGCTGCGCAGCATTAGTGTTCCAAGAGGCGCGGGTTCAAATTCCCGTACGTTAAAAGTTTTATACGTTTTCAAAAAAGTACTTTTTTAATGTTTAAGTGTTAATAGTAGGCAAAAATATCAAGGATTGAACTTTGAAAAGAGGCCATCGAGAAATTATAAACGCTATGCTTGAGAGTCCTATGCCCACTGGAGAAATTATTTTCATATTCCCCCCTTGGTAATAAGGTTGAGCGCTGCGTTTAGATACGGCGTTTAGATAGTGGGTGGAGAACGAAGTGTCATAAAATCAGATTCTTCTGCCTACACCGCTGTATAAGGAAAATAGTATGAAGCTAAGATCGCTAATAGTAAGAACGCTAAGAAAGACAAATCGTGACATTTAATTTTCTGCGATTTATTCGAACTATTCGTTAAAGATTTTTTTAAATATGATCCCTAAGACAGAAATGTGCCGTTTAATATATATAATAAATGTACAAAATCCATTGATAAGATATTAATAATGCAATTTGAATCATATTTAAAAATAATAAAAATTGCCTCTGTCTATCCTGGTGTATAACATCTACGTATTAATGTTTTTCATGCGTACACATACACATATGTATTAATGTATTTAATGCATACAGGAACAAACGAGATAGGTACGTGCACTTGTACCGTTAAATTAGGTTCCTGAGCATGAGCATTAAGTGGCTTCTTTAATAAAATATAAATAAAATTGAAATTTTACTTACTGTTGTATGCAAATTACTATAGCAACGACAGGCAATAGTTAAATCGATATATTTATATAACACTGTTAATAGTAGAACTGGCGATTAAGAAATAAGCCTTTTCATAAAAAAAACCTAAGTGCGTAATTCCCCGTTCTAAGAATAAAATTTGATCACAGATAACATTTTGAGTCTATGGTAATCTCAAAATTAAAAAAAAAACTAATTCATTTAAAACATTCACTGTTAAATAATTATTATCTATTAAAACTTCGAAAACAATAACAGCATATTAAATTTATTAATAGATAATTAGATATGAAGATTATTCTATTTAGTATTGACATCTGGCAGCACAAGTGTAAAAAGGGACTTTTCTAGAATAGTATATGTGTATTATCTATGCGCTGCCACTTGCCAGCGTGGACCTTGGCATCAAGCACCGTAAGTACTTTTTTCTACTTACATCCTTAAGTTTAAAGTATTTTAAAGTAACAATCTCGATTTTTTGAAATGGATATAAAACGTTATAAGCCAAATAAGATATGTCATATGATATTTACAAGATTAAAATAAACAAGGACAAAGACACAGACTGAGTATTAATTCACATAAAAGTCAAATTATTGTCAAATAATCTAGAGGAGAATTTATTGTCGAATGTTGATGATAATGGAAGAATAGATGAGATATGATGAAAGAAGAGATGAGATTAGCGGGAGTAAATATATCACACATGGTGCATTAAATATTGTATTAAAAAGTTACCATATTATGTTGAATACGACAGTTTACTTTCGATTTTGTATACCATGCTTTTGGTTCTTTTGAGTACTTGTACGTCGATAGATGCCTCGTCAGGGCGATAATGGTATTAGACAAAACAATGAGAAAGTTATATTATTAAAAAAACAACAGCTACACACTGTATCCCGCACACAGCAGGATAGGCAGAGGGAATCTAGTATTAACATTAACACACTCCGGTCAGTGGCAGAACTCAACGCCCCGTTTTGCCTCGACACCACACAGACACCGAAGAAATGTAAATATAAATTTAAATAAATATTTCATCTACTCGAGTGGGGATCTAATCCACACCCAGTCGGTTTTACAGTCACACTTTGTGCCCCTGCGCTATGAATGGTCTCTTATATTATTGTAGAAAAATATATTAGTTAATCTAATCTGATTTTGACAATTTTCCAATAAGCTAATGTATTATAATCTCAGTTCATAAATAAAAATTGTCTTAAATTAAATGCGTTAAAATATTTTGTAATGAGTCACGATCATGGAACAAAATGTTGAAGTTTATAAAAAAATATATACTTATACATCAAAATTATTAACAAATGTTAATCAATAAATAATCATATACACACGTAATTACGACCCGTAATTTTTATGAATTATTGGCTTTTATATTAAAAACGGCCATATATTATTATAAGTTGGCAGCTCTTTCTATTCTATCAAACCTTGTGTCAAAAAATCTGTCAAACCAAACAGAAATATTTGCCTTTTACGCAGGTAGTCGAAATTCTTCACAGCGGTTGAAAATTTTAAATAGAAAATTTAAATAAAATGAGTTTACGCGAAGACGAAGACCGTCAGAAGAACTGCCCAAGCCGCGGTCTCGGCCTCGGAGTGGCTGTCGCGGCTATAGGCGTCGGTGTTGGCGCCGCTCTGTACTACTTCATGAACAGACGGCCAGAAAATCCTAATACAGCAGGATCTACCTCTCAAAACTGGACTTGCGAACCTGAACATAATTTGTAAGTATTTATGTACTAGCGACGTACCTTCGTCCGCTTAATTTTTTTTATATTATAGCGAAATTGTACAAAATCTTTACATAAATTGTAGTCTTTGTGATAGATCATATCAGAATACCTAATATATAAGCAATAATAAGTTACTGTAGTAGTATAAGTTAATATATCATCTCAATTCATTCAGTAATTTTTGCATGAAAGCAGAACATCCATCGTCACAAACTTTCACATTTATAATATTACTAAGATAATGTAATCATATTTAAAGTAAACTCTGCATGCTATGAATATAACATTTAAGTAAGTATATTAACAGCATAACTTTGACTATAAAGATGTTATATTGGAGACCAAAGGTCATTTTAGTTTTCATCATTCCATATGTAAGAATTGTTGGACCTTGACGGTAACTTGCAAAAATTATAATAACAGGTTTAATTTTAATAATAATGACATCATCAATCATGTTTTCAGCAAGAGTTTGAGATTTGAGATTTGAAAAGTTATTTAAACCATTAAATTATACTCTTTTTATAAATATCTAATTTTTTGTAATTTTTTTTTCTACAGAGATTATAGTAATTTGTTCATACATTCAATGTACAAAGCAATATGTATAAAAACAATGTAAATTGCTTTGTTTATTGAAAGTAATATATATTGCTCTTACATATAACCATTTATTCATGAAATCACAATTTTTTTCATTATTTTTCATATATAATGTCATATTAAGGCAAGAAACAGAAGATACTCAAGAGACTGATAATTTAGTCTCATCCTGGTCTGATGCAGACAGCTCATTCACAACCATATCTGAGCACAGTACCACGGACACAAGTATAAATAGTTCCACAACTAAATGTCATTGTGGGTCAGATCAGTCACTTACTGATAGTGACTCAAGTGTTACTGACTCTAGTGATAGTGGAAGTGAATCTGATGCAAGCGAATGGAGTAGTGAGTTTCTCGACTCAGATTTAAGTGAATGGGATGTAACACATTCAACTGAGTTTCCAAGTTTTGTACCACCACATTTCTTAACGGAATGCACTTGGAACATTATTTCAACTAAATCTTATAAGAGGTAATGTTAGTGTTAGATTTTATATATGATTACAGTGGAAACTAGATTAACCAGACTAATTGTATTTAAGAACTGTATATATTTTCTTTAGTAATGTCACTTTTACAATTATGTCTGTTTGTTGTTTGTCAGTTGATAAAATAGAATTAGTATAAATGAGGGTCAGATAGTCAAGTCTCCACTGCAATACAAGTAGGGTTTTAAGACCGTGCTAACAGATTTCAATTTGATTTCCATCATTATAAATGTTAATAGACCATAGAAGTTGTATATATATTTTTATTTCAATAATTATTTTTCATTCAAGTTTTTTTTTAGAAAAAAACTTAGCTTAGGATTATGTAATATTTCTCTAAGTTCAATTGCTACATACAATTATATAATCCATATCCAATCAAACCCAGCTAGAAGTGTATTTTTTTAATTTATGTAAAATTAAACAAAGCTTTTTTTATATTTTTTTGCAGAAATAATAATTCGTATCAAATCAGTGCAGAGAATTAGTAAGCAATGTTTTAGTTTTTGTGTTGTTCAAACCAATGTTGTTATTTTACTAAACTTTTATAAACTTGTAAAATTAAAAAAAGTAATGCATGGATATTATTATATTATATGTCGCAAATTTTGGTTAAAATATTGAAGGGAATGTAAAAAAAAGAAATGAACTTTGGTATCAAAGCAAAGTGAGCGATGCTCCTAGGTTCTGGCAGAGAGTGGGGAATGCAGTGTCATATAATGCTGTATGTGGCCTGTGGGTTACATTGTGCAACTGAAAACAAATATAATTGTCTTATAGGAGTGTATTAAGACTATGTTCTGTCTGCCTTCTCTGCTAGAATATTTTAATTTGACTTCTTTTCACTTTTGTATAGTATGTAGATAAAACTAATAAGATCCAATTGTTCATGTCGCATGATTGTTACTCACATGAGGTAAAGGTGTTTGTATATTGTGTGTTTGTCTTAGATTAGTTTTTAACTAAATGTTTACAGCACAGACGGTGTACAGTGGACAATGGGAAACTTAGATAGTAGATCTTTGTTCATAAGATATCTGTGCCTACTAATACTATTTACCAAAGTGTTTATAAATGCAGGCCTATACCCCAATCTAGCGGTTTAGCCGGAAAGTACGGAGCGCCAAATGTTATGGCACCCCAACATGCCCCACTAACGAGTCAACATTTTATAATGTTAAATTCACATTCCAATTCATACTTGTTTGATTCCCACGAATTCTAATAAATAATTGAATTATAGCTATATTTAGCTTTATTAACTTCATAGTTAAGTACCTTTTAGTAAAGAAATAAAAAAATACGTAAAAATTTGACAAACAGAATTTTTTTGTTTACATTTTGTCTCATGCCATAATAATATATAATGAATGTGCCATATATAATGAATCTAGTATAGATTTCCTCATCCTACCCGGCTGTATTTGGGATAACGTATAACTATATAATTCATAAATTAATATAAAAACATACCAAACATATCATAAACTAATGTCCGAAACCAGTCGCAAACGCACGTGGACCCTCGAGGAGTGCTCCATATGCTTCGAGGTGATCCTCCAAGACCAGGAGGTGATGAGCTTGCCCTGCACTCACCACTTCCACACCAAGTGTATCTTGCCGTGGCTCCAGGAGCAGCAGACGTGCCCCAACTGCAGGAAGGCTGTTGATTGATCTGGTAGGACTTTTGGACTGTTTTTTTTAATAGTTTTACCTTATATTTTAGATATTTACCGATGCAGATGGAAAGTATAGAATGAAGTGAGACTTATGAGTTGATTTTCTCTGCCAATGTAGCAATGAATTAGAGGATGCTATCATGGGCCAGTTAGGAAGTGGGAATACACATTCCCGCTTCCTGGCAAGATGTATTGTTATTTTACATAGAGATTATTATCCATCTTGTCCTTATGCCTAACCGTGCTTCTCAAAAGTAATTAATTTGAAAGCAAAATAATTGTGCCTTTTTTCACAGAAAATGTGTTCTACTATAGATTTATTTAATTATAGATTTATTTAATGTCATTTTTTTTCAGGAAACCTTCGTGTAGACCTTCAAAAGGCTTTTTTATGGCTTGGCTGGACCAGACCTTATCATCTTAAAAGAAAAATTTTGGCTGAAAACTATAAAAGTACATACAGCTTATCAAACAATTCTATCAAAATATTTACTAGTCTTCGATTTTTTTAGATTTTTAGCCAAAATAATACTATAAAGCCTTTTTTAAAGAATAAAGTTAGATAGTTATTGATAATTTCTAGATTTTTGTAGTTATTTTTTTTGTAAATTTTGACTTTAGATAAAAAATAAAATAGTCTCTTAAAAGAATAATAATTATGTTTTTTTCCAAATTTAATTAATGGTAAATAATATTTTTTGTATTGGTACTTATTTTTTTAAATTTGTAATTAAAAGATTTTTGTTGTCCTATAAAAAGTGTATTTTATAACTATAAAAAAGATTGTTCATTAGTGTAGAATTAAAATTAAAAATATATATATATTTAAAAAATTGACTATTTTCTAAGCGATTTAGTGTTTGTAGGGAAAAAGTAGCAATAATGAAAACTTCTTTGCCTTAATGTTTTGAAGAGAAAAAAACTGAATGAAAAATATATTTGTAATGAACTTTAGAATTTAAAATAGTTTTAAAGAAAACCTTTATATATATGTATATTAATATCACAAATTTATAGAGATTATGTGTTAAAAACAAAATTATCAATTTAGAAAAAAAAAAATTGATTATGTTAGTATATATTATTTAGCACACATTTATTATTTCGAGCTATAAGGATCTCTATCATAAAAATCTGTATTTCGGCCACTTGTAATAATTGTACGTAGCTTAGGTGACAATACAATATGGTATCAACGAGCTGGTGTAATTATGAAGCCAGGACCTGAATATTGGAACTCTTCAGAGGCTACTAGCAAGCCATTCTAGTTTGGCTCATACAATTTATAGCTCCGACCACATTCTGTATCACTTGGTGTTTAAAAACGTATCTTCGTTGTTGTTTGTGGTCCTTGTTTCTGGTCGTTTTAAAAACTATATTTTATTCTAATCATTTTCCTTTCTTATTACTTTGTCTTTTTTCTTTTTTTAGAACTAATTTATATATTAAATATCGTATTTTAGAATACCTTATATAAAAAAAATAATTTGGAATATGTTATCGGTAATAATTAAATAAATATGTATTTTCTATATTTCTTATTAATAATTGTATAAGAATGTTATAATTTATGTTAGTTGTGATTAAATTGTGATAATCGAATTTTGCTCATTTCTTAATGCTTAATAAACAATTATAATATAATTATTAAATTTAGCTTTTCTTTTTAATTCTTTCTTTTGCTGTAAACATGACGGTTGTTGGGTCGATCCCCACATAGGGAAATGAATTACTTTATATTTTCATTTCCTCGCTCTGGTAACAAGAAAAAGTTTGCCGTAGAGTTCTGCCACTCAACACAGTGTCCCGAAAATTCCGGTGAAAGTGGGAAACGGAGTGCCTTAGTGTCTAACGAACTTAGTAGCTATGCAATATGCGAGTTACAGCATGAAGAAAAAAACCTCATTTCACACAGTTAAAAAACTTAGTGACCACTGTATACTGATTTCTCTCGTTCTAAAAATTTAAATGGATAACATACACGCCTACTTGGTTCCATCTGCAAGCCCTGCTGCGGGCTGCGTGATACAACGTGAAGCTGAGAATTCTCGAACATTTAATCTCGAAATATTGTTTTATGTCCACATATACAATTAATAAATGCTGCCCAATGGTATAAAAATTAATATAAAAAAATAATTATTTTCTTTTATTGCAATAACATCGTAATATCTGAATGTTCACTTAAAAGTAGATTTTTTAAATTTTTATTTCAATCATGATGGTAATTTTCTATGTGCTTATGTTTTTATGGATATGTGAGTATTTTTTAATTAATAATTTAGTCGTGACATTGTTTTTTTTATTTTGGTATTATTATTTTTCTTAACCATGTGTTAAGATACTCCGTTCCTCACGCACCGCCGAATTTTCGAGCGACTTCATTCCCCCGAGTAGGAGTCGAACCCACAACGGGGCGTTTACAGCCGCATGCTTGTGGGGTACACCACTACTTCTCAAACATAACATGAAGATGACATACTTATTTTTATTTAATCAGTAGGTAATATGAGGGTAGAACACAATTATATTACCAAACCTAACAATATGTTAATTTCCAGTAGCGCCGATTGAAAGCCGGTACAGGTATTTACCTCGAATACCGCTAAGAAATTACAATCGATACTATATTTACAAATTGTGGCCATTAGAGATACGCAATGAAAGGATTGACGCGTCTTCCTATGAAAATTACGCAATAAGGAGAAAAAACGGTGATTTTGTCTATACGGAACCTAAAATTAGACAACGTAAATTGAATTTGGATGGCGATCTAAAGAATGTTTTAAGGAATGTGGAAGATTTTAAAGAATTTAATTTTGATGATTTGGTCTCTTAAAATTTATTAGTTTATATATAAAGAGAAAATTATTTAAAAAGTAATAAAACAATGATATATTATTTTGTTTTTCTTTAATTCATAATTATATAAAATGTCCAAAACAGCCGGCGCAAAGCCTTTAGTCCAATCCACATTACATTACACTTTTGACAAATAATGTTTTTATATAATATAACCTACATATATACAATAAAAAAAAAATAAAGGAAACCAAGAATTAAAATTTTATTAAAATTTTGTTATGTTGATATAAATACTAATATAATATATATAAATAGATAAATTTAAAAAATGTGCGGAATGTAACTATATTACATTTTATTATTATTATCATAAGTCCCCCGCTTTATGTTATAAGTATTTAGCACGAAATCAAAAAAATGTTCTTATTAATAAATATATCTGTTATAATTTTTAAGTTAACTACTTATTGCACGGTTAACAAGCCGTGGCCGGTCTGAAAATAGATCGTTTTTTTCTTGCTTCTGATAATTTTCTTACCGAAATGTGAAATGAACAACGCTCTGAAACAAGGCAGCCACGACTCGTTGACATGACTGTAAATTTAATTATAATACGAAAAAAAAGAATAGGCGACAGTTTGCGACAGCGAACGTTTATTTATTGTTTTACTTTACTTCGATATTTTATTTTATTTTTATATTTAGACTAGCGTATACCTGCGGCTTCGCCTGGCGTTCAAATGGAAATGACTATAAAAACTACAATTCTAAGTGCCCGAGGTACCTGTGACCTGTGGGTACAGCTTTTTTTACATTGAAATGTTTAACGTTTAATAGAACAGACTCATGGCAAAAACAAAAAAAACCACAAATATGAAATAAATAATTTATTTATATTTAATAATAAAAAAAACAGAAATAAACACATTTACAGGTAAAAAAAGAATTATTAGCACTTAGCGATTTATATATTTAGATTGTACCACAAATTATTAATTTAATTATTTTTTTCACCTTTTCCCATACAAAACTTATTAATAATAAAATTCGATTTTTAATTAATAATAAAAAATGAAAAACTAATGTGTCTTATTGTAAGCGCAACGGCTGTGGGTCTGATCTTACCCGGTGGAATATTTCGATTATTTAATTCCTCTTTAGTAAAACAAAACATGGCGTTAAGTTCCGCCACGTAGTCTTGGAATTGCGCAAAAAGTGTCTTAACACTACATTTTCCCTGCCTATGCGGGTTATAAAAACATATACATAATAATAATAAAAAATACATTTTTTTAATGTATAAATAAAGCTACCACCACACATGCGTCTCACGCAAAATATTTTTGTGCCTAAACGTGACAACACTCTTAATAACATACAGCCTTTGTATTATTACGTTAAAAAAAATAATTGAAAAAAAAAATAATAGAAATTATGCGTTTATTATTTTAACAATTATTTGTATTATATTAGAATTTTTATACAAAAATAAATAAATAAATAATATATACTGAATAAGTATAAACTTTGACTGTTGTTAATTTAAGAAAAAAAATACTCATAACAATAATATACATATCAATTTGTTAGAATATTTAATTTAATAAAAAAATATATATTACTTTTAAGTTAGTATGAAATAATAATTTAAAAAAGGTAATTCATTTAAGTATATTAAAGATCCATATAAAAATTAGATTCCGCGTCCTTATTCCATAACAAATTTAGCAAATAATTTTAAATAAAAAGAATATACTATTTTTTAAACAGCATAGCCTCCTTGTATCTAGGGAGCCTTTATATATCATAAGCGATACAAATAAATTTTAAGTGTGAAACCTTTGAATAAACAATACATTATTCATGTGATATTTAAGAAATTTTTAGTTATATTAAAAAAAAAAAAATATCGCTTTATGAAAGTTGAATCAACTCGAATCAATTTATTATTTACAATACATAATAAAAACAATTTAGCCATTAATTTAAAATAAACCACATTATTTATATAAGATGAAAAGAAGAAAGTCCATTGCAATACACTATATGACAAGTAAATTATAAAGAAAAAAAAACCCGACTGCACAGTCTAAATTAATATATCCAGTAATAATTGTGTCATCAAGTATCATGTATCATAATCGGTTCACTGGTTTAACAGTTACAACATACATACGCGCTAAAAACATAACCCTCGTTTGGCGTTCGCCGCAGTCGAGTTAAAAGAAATATTTTTTTAAAGTTGAATTAATTTATCATTTATAAAACAAAAAAAAGCATTTTACATTTATATTTTAAAAAATATATTATGTGTCAAAATAAAAAATGATATTAACCAACTTAAAAAAAGGAAATTCTCAGTTTGAAATGTTTGTATGTTGTCTGCGATTGTTGCTATTTCGTTAATGAAGTCGGGCTTTTAACGCAATTTTATAAACTCTAACCAATTTGAAAGAAAAAAAAATAATTAGAAGTTCATTTAAAGAAATATAAAAGAGTTCATTTCAATAGAAAAAAAATGTTTTTAGTCATTTAGTAAGAGGGGGCCGGAGTTTATACAAATGTCACTTAAACGTCATTTTTGACAATGCATACTGGTATAGATAATATATTTTTCAAATAATAGATATTGGTATATATAAAGATATAGCGTGATGATGCCTGCAAACGCGACGGTTGTGGGTTCAATTCACACTCAGCGGAATGAATTTATATTTAATACTATCTTCATTTTTAGTAACAAAGCACGGCGTCGAGTTCCGTCACTCAACATGCAATGCCTGTAAAATTTGGATGTCATGTAGAACGAAGTGTCCCAACACTAGGTTCCCTAACAATACCCGGTTATATGCGGTAAACAGCATGAAGCTAAAAATATATACATACATATAGATATATAATATAAATATATATATATAAAATATTTCATCTGTCAGCTTGTGTAGACTCGGGCGGAGTCGCGTGTCGGGACACGTTGTGTTTGTGGTTCTTACTGTCGTAGTGGAGAAGGCAGCCGACTGCACCAAAATAACTGTAATTAAGGAAAATGACAATTAGAAAAAAATATATAAAAAATGTGTTAAGACACTCTGTTCCCATTAAAACACTTTCGTTCTGATTACGTTTCAATTTATCCATTTGATCTTATATGGAACTATTATTTATATTTATTGTTTATTTAATATGGGTTATTTATTTATTCTTTTATTTTATTTATTTATCATATAAATACGCACATATTATATACACATATGTATAATATTTAATGGAGTTTAGAAGTTTTAACGATTTTTAATGCTCCAAGAATAAATGATTTAATTTCATATTCCTCCCTCTAGTAACAAAATAAAGCGCGGTGAGTTCACCTAAAAAAATATTAAATAAGCAATAAATGTAATATGTAAATATTAGTTCTCGACAAGCTTCATATGGAATATCAAATATGTTGTAATATTAAAAAAAAATCGACTCTACAAAATCGAAGTAAGCACCACTCTCATACAACACTCACCCCTCATGCTCCAAGAACAACGCCTTCAAAGCCCCTCTGGACCAGTAGGACATCGCGTAGGACAGTAACTTCATGGAAAGTGGGTTCACTCTTAGGAAATTACCGCAGAACACTACCTGTTGATTAAAAGAAAAAATATATATTTAATTAAAAAAAATTACGTTTGTCTGTAAACGCGACGGTTGTGGTTTCGATTCCCACTGGGCGAATTAATTATTTTCATATCGCTTAAGACAATGCGCGACATTTAGTTACGCCACTCCATCCAATGTCTTTTTTTAGGGAGTGCGTGGGGAGCGAAATGACTTTAGACTAGGTTCCCTCTGTCTACCATGCTACATACGAGATACAGCGTGACGCTAAAACAGAAAAAAAAACGGAGAGTCTAGTCACTAACCCTCTCCAATTTCTCGTTAGAGGCACAAAGTCTTGCTATCGATCCTATGTTATTCGTTATAGTCACTAATGTAGCCCTGGCCAGATCCTCCCTGGACACTTTGGCACGACGCTCCGCTGAACACATTTGACCAAAACTGTGGGAAAAACAGAGAAATGATTAAAATATTAATTACCTATAATAATAAAATATATATTTATTACTAGTGGACCCGTACGCAGCTACGCCCGCTTGAACTATACGAATATTTATTATATATATTTATGAAATTATTTACAGTTTTCAATAGAGAGATGCGTTAAGCAAGCTCATTTTGGGTGACGTTTTCTAATAACAAACTTTGCAAATCGTTGCCTAGCAATGACGGTTGTTATTAACATGGCGGAATAAAAAGCGTGTCACATGAATAATTAATAAATAATTAATTGGTATATATCGAAAATATTACAAGTATGAAAAAAAAAATATCCTATGTTCATCCCGGTACCTACCATCACGTATCTCTATATGAGTATTCTATCACAATTAAATTAGCGGTTTGGCCCTGATTGCGTAAAAGACAGACAGACAGACCGTATGGATTATTGTAGTGGATACTTAATATTAACAATGTGGGTTTTAGTAACTGATCACAGTCTGTGCATGAAAAATATATAACAAAAACACCAATTAATGATTTTTAAAACTTGTCTGTTTGTCCCTTAACATTTAATGTATATTTTATTACAATCGGTTTATAAATAAAAAGTAATATTAATTTAAAGTTTTTAGTTAGAGTGATAATGTTATTAGGATACAAAAGTAACACAGATTAATAAATAAATAATTATGTAGTAATAGTGGTCGAGGTCGCGAGCAGATTTCTACACTTCCTACAAAAAGAATAAGTTAAGATTTAGATAAAATATGTCAAATCACTTCACCCGACCTCCCGAAACCTCCTAAAACCCCCTTAAGCCACCTGTAACCTGCCCAAACCACTCACCTACTAGCAACCAGATCCCCCCTCAGGCCGAACCTCTCGTAGTCGCCTCCGTATATGTCCCGCACCAACTTGTCCACGGAGGTGTTGTCTCCAGCCGCTGCAAGCGCGATGGCCTCTTCAAAGCTGCTGCAGCCGGCAAGGAGACAGCAGAGGCCGAGGAATGTACCGCCTCCTAAGCTGATGGGGGAGGGAGAGAGAGAGAGAGAGAAGATAAGTTTTTTGGTGTCAGAAAGAGCAATTCCACGTTGCATCCCGCACATCAGGATAAGGGGTAATGAATTGTAGGTGTGGTCATCGCCTTTGCAGTGAGACGTTGTCCAACTGCACCACAATGGCTTTAATAGAAACACTATATATACAATACACATTTATATATACAATACACCGCCTTATAATACCAGCGGAAAGTGAGGAAAGAAAGTGTCTTAATGGTAACGGAGTGTTTAAGCACTAGGTTCAAAGGTTCCCTCTGCCTACACTGCTGTGTACGGAATACAGCGTGAAGTTAAAGAAAAATAGAAGAAGAACATAATTATATCTAGTAGTACTCAGTGCAACAGCCTATAATAAGCGCGTTCATAACTAGTCCACTTCTTATGTCGACTAATAAGTTGAAAAAAAAAATGTTTATCCCTGAGTCTAAAGCGAAAGCGCGATGGTTGTAGGTTCAATTCCTAGAATAATCACTTCTATGTTATTTTCATTCCCCCGCTCCGGCAAGAAAAAACAAATTATATATTTATAGAAAAAAAAAAAGAATAAAAAATACGCACCTAGTACCGCTGACTCTGTAATAATCATTCGGCGCATTCACAATTAGCATGGACACGCCACTGCCTACATTTACTAACAAAAATGGATACGGATTGGAGAAATCGAAGGGTTTTCTCACGTATTGGCTTAGTGCGGGTTCGAGGTAAGGTGGCTGTAAAAAAAGAAAAAAATCAATTATTATCTAGTATTAATTATTATTATACGTTTGTAAATTCGAATATATATATTAAATTCGAATATATATATTAAACGCATTGTTTGTGGGTTCCAATACTATTTGAGGTAATGAATTATTTTCGTTTCTCTGTTTTGTTGGTCTGCCCCAATTTGAGACATTGCGCGTTGAGTGACGGAACTCAACCGCGCGTTTACCCTATCTCACACTCACCGTGTCTTTACAAGCGGAATCATTCTCCGGTGGGGCCCAGTAGTAACATTCCTGAGGATTCATCGAGTCTACGAATAACACACCCGCTATGAGAGCGTCAAGTTCGTCTAATTTCGACAGACGCATGTTAACTTCCTGAGAAAAAATAAGAAAAAAATACTGTTTTAAACAAGATTAAGACCCGTATTTATAAAGCACTCTCAACTCTGAGATCGATCTTGAGATGCCGATAAATCTATAAAAGAAAGCGGCATCTGAAGATCGATCTCGGAGTTGATATTTATAAATATGGGCCTATTAATCCGCCATGTTGTAGTGACGAATATATTACATTTGATTTTTTTTTCATTAGTTACATTTTTGGAAAAAACTGTATAAAATGGAAACGTAGAGGTATTAAACATGTACTCTAACCACTAAGCCATACGACCGACCGTCAGTTCCTATATAAGGTATAATTATTTTATAGTTTCACACAGTATCCCGCACATAGCAAGGTAGGCAGAGGGAACCTAGTGTTCAGACATTCTGTTTCCGCAGAATTCTGGAAGCATCGCATGTTTATTGGTAGAACTCAACGCCGCGCTTTATCTCTCCAGAATAAAATGATTCAATCCCTAAGTGGTCGTTTACGCTTGTGCCCCAGCGCCACGACGACCTCATCAATTTAAAATGTATATTTTAAATACTAAATCTTCATTTTCTATAGAAATATGATAAACGTCGTAGATATATTTCGATAGTGCTAAAGATAGTAATATTTTATTTATTTTTTATAACCACATTAAATTTTATGTATTATTTTATTATCATCAATAATTCGAATATAATACTTACCTATATATAAATTCAAGGTCAATAGATATTTTACTGATTTAGCTTCACGCTGTATTAAGCACATATCAGGGAAGGCGGGCCGAACCTGGTGACCTAGTGTCAATTTGAGGATGTCGCGGCGCAGTGGCACAAGAGTGTGACTGTAAACGCGATAGCTGTGGGTTTGATTCTCACTTGCGAGAAAGAATTATTATTTATTAATATTTTTTCATTTTTTCGCTCTTGTAACCAAGCAAATTGCAGCTTTGAGTTCATCCATTCAACACGCAATGCCCAAAAAAAATGTTGTGGTAGGTGAAATGGTTTTAAATTAAAATAAAAACCATCTTAACTATATATCAGCCCTAACTATTGATTTTTTTAAATCAACCGGGAGTCAAATCCGCACCAACCTTAATAAAATCCTCTTCAAACTTATAAGCGCCGCCGCCTGTCGCATAAATTGTATTGACAAGAGCCGCCATACCTATAATTAAAAAATATTATAATAAAATAATTACAATTTTTATTTTAAAAAATATTTATATGGGATATAAATATTTTTTTTAAAACATACAAATATTTTTTAAGCTAAATTTGAAATAAAAAGACAGTTTCACGCTCTTTCCCTCGAAGCATGGGCAGACAGAGTGAGGTTAATGTCAGGATACTCCATTCTTCTTCTCATTTTGCAAATTCAAGACATTGCGCTTTGAGTGGCGCAACACAAACATATTTTTTTTCATGACTTGAAAATCGAACCCTCAACTATCGTGCCGGTCGTATCTTCACGGTCAACTCAATCAATTGAGCTATCCCAAAGATCTAACGACAGACGGGAACAAGCGTGCTACTGTAAACGTTATACATTGTGGATTCGATTCGGGGAGAATGAATTATTTAATATTTTCATTTCCTGGCTCTGGTAATGAGACGAAGGTCGGCGTTTAGTTCTGAAACTCAACATGCAATATCATGAAATGAAAAACAGAGTATTAAACATACCCTTAGATCTAGCCAATTGTAGGAAGGCACCAACTTCACTTGTAGGGAACCTTATAAAGTGAAGGGTACCTCGTCTGCCTCGTATTGTTACGTTTTCCATCTGAAATTGTGTTCAAATTACTTTATTTCTTCATATAACTGCCATATTTTAGGTAGTTTCTTTTTTAACTTCACGTTGTATTTCGCATGTAGCAGGGCAATGGAAAAAAATCGACGAAAAGTGCGGAACATATGTGTTGTAATAGGAACACTAGATTCCCAGGTTCCCTCCGCCGACTCTACTATATGTGAGATACAACGTTAAGCAAAAATAAATTAATTGATATAATACGTTAAAGTATTATAAAGACCACTTCAATCAATGTAAGTATTATCTCTTGACCTTGAAGTGACCTCTACACATATAATACATTATATAAAATATTAATTAGTGATCTATGACAAAAAAAATGTACAAATTGAATGATGAAGAGCGCGTGAGATGACTGACATATATAATATGGTCTTTCTTCACGTATCCTCTGCGTGGATGGACTCATATCACAGAACTACTGAACCCATCTGATTAAACTTGGACTGTTCTCTAAGCGGGAATATATCTCGATTAAATCAACCAAAAAGCTGATTCAGTGTGACTTTAAGTTTCTGATAAATTTGTGCACAAATATACAAACAAATACACAATCCTCATGAGAAAACAATGTGCAAAATGTACAACTAACTAACTTCAGGGCGCCCACAACTCATTGGCTGTACTGCATCAGAACTAACCTGCAAATGCACATCTCGTCTCCCAGTCTTGCCATATGCGGAGTTCCTGGTCAAGTAACGTCTTATGTTCTTTAGTATTTCAGTTTCTTTATCCAACTCGCGTCTGTTGGTCTCGCGTGGTTCAAAATAAACCAACTTTGTCAGAGTACCTCCTATGTCCATGCCAAACCATGGCATAGCTGTAGAAAAAAGTAATTTTAAAAAAGTAATTTTATTGGAAATCTATAGAAATATATATAGTGGCGTAGGGTACCAGGCGTGTGACTGTAAGCGCGAACCGTTGTTGGTTCGATTCCCTTACCATGAAATTAAATATTTAATCTTTTCGTTTCTTCGTTCTGGTGTCGAGGCAAAGCGCGGCGACGAATTCCGCCACTCAACAATGCTTCCAGAATTCAGCGGAAAGTGGGGAACGAAAGTGTCTTAATAGGAACGGAGTCTCTTAACATTACATCCCCAGGTTCATACAGCGATCAGTCAATACAGCGTGAAAAAATAAAAAATGGAAAAAAAAAGCTAAAAACTCACGAGGTGCATTGTTATCTGGCGGGGTGGGAGGTGTAGGTTCACACATTTTGGTTGCTTTCTCTAGCGGCTGGGAGTATGGCGACCGTCTCGCTCTTTTTAATTGATTAGTCCTGCAATGGAAGATATTAAAATATAATAAAGAATATTAAAATTTACATTTGAAATTAAAATATTTAATAATAAATTATTAAGTCTAAGATATTTTATCATTTTTATTTTTGAGGCAAGTCATGGCACAGGGGCACAAAGTGTGATTGTAAAATAAACTTGGAAATGGAGGAAATGAAATATTTATTTACATTTATATTTTTATTTCTTCGCTCTGATGTCGAGGCAAAAGAGCGGCATTAAGTTCCGCCACTCAACACGTAATCCCTGCAAAACTCGACGGGAAATGTGAAACAGAGTGTCTTAACACCCTGCTGTGTGCGGGATAGAGCGTGAAGGTTATTTTTATTTTATTATTTTATAGTAGGTATAATATTACAAAATTGATAAATGAATCGCTCTTGTGCCTAAAAATAACGTAATTTATAAAAAAGATTTTGAAAAATTTATTAAACTGGAACTCACAAAGTCCTCTACTTATATATTTTTAAATAATTCAAATAAAGTGACTTGTACCTTTTGTTACAAGTTTTTTAAATCTGGACAAGAAATTTTAGACAATTCTTTAAAAAAAATCAAGTACAGTAAAAGAAACATGTGTGTATTTGAACCTGTATACCTGATCAGAGTGCGGGAGGGCGTACCGCCGCGCTCGGGCCTACAGGCCGCGAGGCAGCCTTCACAACGATGTAGGCGCATCTGTAAATAATTAACTTAGTTTAGGTCGCGGCTTTGCTCGTTATAATTACACTAATATAATATACAGATATCTATACTAATATTATAAAGCTAAAGAGAGTTGGTTGGTTGGACTCGCTAATCTCGGAAAATACTGGTTTCTGATGTTATCGAGATTTTTTCATTTAAATGTACCGAAATGTACCTACGATCAAAGTTATCTCCCACGCTTAAAATATAGCAATTATGTCATATACTGCTTAAGTTATTTGAATTTGACCACAGAGAATGGTTATTTAATAATTTTTCAATATTTTGTTATTTCCACACTTTAAATAATAAAATATTTGAACAAAAAGTTTTACGTATACGTATTATGTATTTATTACATAAGCATACAAAAATACTTAAAAGGCAGTTCACATCCAAACAAGTCAGTGTTAGGAATTCAGTTCGAAAATGATTATACAATAGATGAAATGTAAAACTACATAGTTGAGACAGTTGTGGCGAAACGGCATAGCGTAAACGCTACCTACAGCTGTGGGTTTGATTCCCAGGATTGTTTCAGGGAAGTGGGAACAAGACAGAATTCGGCATTGAGTTTATAGCCTGTGTTTGTTCTAATGTATAAACTATATTACTGAAAAGTTTCATCTAAATCTGTTCAGTAATGTTTAAGTGAAAGTAGAACAAACATCTATCCTCATAAACTTTCAAATTAATATTATTATATAGTAGGAAGGATTAGTAGGAGATTAATCTATAATATAGTAAAGCTGATGAGTTTGCTTGGTTAAGCGCCATAATCTCAGGAGCGACAGGTTCAAATTGAAAACATATTTTTGTGTTATACAGGTCATTTATCTGTATCCCGCACACAACAGGGTAGAGAGAGGGAATAACCTAGTGTTAAATCACTCCGCACCTGAATATTGGAAGTTTTCAAACTACTACTACTAGTTAACCTCTCCATTTAAGGTGCATACAATTATAGCTCCAAGCATATTCTATAGCAATTGGATTACTTGGGTAGAAAAGCATGTTTTTAGTTTTTTTTAAAAACTATTTATTATTTAACTTTGATGGTAAAAGATAATAAACATCTAAATTATAAAATTACTATTATAAAATAAATCCTTGAATTTGGCCTTAAATTGTATATTAAATTTAGCACAAAAACAAACTTAATTCTATACTACAAGAGAGTATAAATTTGATTCATAAATTATTATGTGTGGTAGGTCATATTTGCAAATACAAGGTTCTACTATAACTGGTTTTGTGAATAATTTGTTCAAATTATGATCTTGTTGTGAATACGTGCGGCGTTGGGTTCCGTCGTAATATACGCAATGCCATGTACTTATTCTAGGGGAATCCTCCACAAGTGGGAGATGTACACAGATAATCAATCAATGTCATCGATTAATTATTTATCATTTCGTTCATTCGACGACGACAAATGGCATAATTCAACGCTTTACATTGTCAAAACCATTAAAATATATTGTTTGTAAATTCTAACCCGTACTTCATGAGATTAGCACGTTCAACCAAATAAACACTTCAGCTTTGTAATATTAGTATAGAAGTATAGATTCAATATTAGCGTAAGAACTGCAGCTCTCTATCATTGAAACCTATCAAATATTTACTTATTAAGGCCAAGGATTATAAAATTTTTATATATTGTCATTTATGCATACCATTATTTCCTTGAGATTTACTATAATATTTTAATAATGTAAGTCGTGGCGCACCGGCAGTGGGGGGAATGAATTATATTCATTTCCTCTGTCTGGTAACAAGACAAAGCCTAGCGTTGAGTTACGCCACTCGTCGCGGAATGTCTCGAAAATTGGTCGGGGCTGAGGAAACTAAATGGCTTAATACTAGATTGGATTAAAATACAGCGTGAAGCTAAGAATGTAGGTTTATTAAAGTTGACATTCTTCATCTCAATGCGTTAATTATCTCTAACAGTATAGATAGATGATAGCTTTTATCAGTTGTACTATCCAATTTCCCGATGTTTTTTTAGGATGGTGTTTTACAAATCAAGCCCTTTCATAATACCCATATAAGTGGGTTGTACAAAAACTTATAAGCCGCCATTTTGCTGTTGCATGTTGCGGCGGCCATTTTGGATTAATAGCAGTATAGATTACCTATATGTAATTTCATTGTCATCAGAATTGAAGGATCAATTCAACAGGGGAAAAAAGAAAAGTATTCGATAAACACTTAATATCCAAGATATCATTTTGCAAACATTAGCCGCCACGACAGTCATTGTGTTATCTTTTTTAAAATAATGATAAGCCGTATCATCGTTTAGACAGTTTTCAAGAAGTAATGCCGAATACAATAAGTTTATTGATATATCGACACACACCTCTCATTTTATGTAATAATATAAAAATGAGTCACTAAGCCCGACGTTGTGTTCCGGATTATCAAATCAAATAAATTCACGAATTCTCTAGTAAGAATTGAACAGAATAAACAAACACGTCACGATGGTACGATTAGACATAATTTAATAATTTAATATGATATATCCATCGTTAAGTGTGTTAACACACTTAACGATGGATTTAAAATTAGGCCCAAGACCAATTATCCGTATTTACACTTTCCTTATTAGATAATAAATTTGATAATGATGAATAAGTGATTGTAAAACATTATTCTATAAGCTCTGTTCAATACGTAGAAAGATACGGAATCGAGCTTTACGCTCTATACGAACGAAGTGTCTTAACACTAGGTTCCCTCTGCCTATTCTGCTATAGCGGCATACAGCGTGAAGCTAAAAAAAATAAAATAAGTTAAAGAATTGAATCTACAACCATCGCGTTTACAGTCAGACGAAACTGTTAAGCCACTCGTTTAGAATGGTCCTTCTTTGGATAGTATCTAAGAAAGTAATTACCTTTTAAAATGTTATTGACGTAAAATAAATTGATATAAATTGTAACTAAAATATCCGAATTTTGAATAAGTTACAGTATTTTATTAAACTTTGACATATGAATAAATACAATACGCATTGTTCGATCGATTTGCATGTAAACTATTAAACATTTATAAATATTTTTAGCTTCACGCTGTATCCCGCACATAGCAGGGTACGCAGAGGGAACCTGGGAACCTAGTGTTAAGACATTCTGTTTCTATTAAATCACTTTCCCTTTCCGGGGAAACCTGGAGGCATATCATGTTGAACATTAATTATATATCAATAGGTATTTATGTATTCAATGTCTGACTGTAAGCGCTTTTATTGCTCCCCTACAATCCCAAATGACCCTACATGCCGAACGCCAGCGTTCTACTCCGCGTAGTGTCTGCTGTGTTGTATCAATCATTTATAAGCAACATGTTACCTATATATCTACGTCTATAAAAGTAGCTTTTACTCGAACAAGCTTTAAAGTGATCTTTTCGTGTAAAGGTTTTTTCTTCTACTTTTATTGCTTAAATTAAGCTTTGTTGGTTAAAATTAATATTATTATTAAAATTAAAATTGTACGAAAATTATAACTTCGTATAATTTTTATTTTTTAAAATATTTTACGGCCCTGCGTATCTATAACGACGATATATCATGACGACAAGTAAAGTAGGTAAAATCGAAACGTGATGCAATATAAGGAGAGGCTATAGGTTTAAATTTTCTTATTTAAACCAATAGTTCTTGAGATAGCGCATTCAACAAAACAAACTCATCAGCTTTCTCCCGCACCTACCATCCCTCCCGTGACATTTACGTGCTACCCCTACGGCCTCAATTAACATTAAAGTGTGGCCATAACAAATTGTTACGTTAAGTATTCTAGAAATACGTATCTATATATATATAAAATCGAAAGGTCACTCACTCATCACGAAATCTCAGAAACTACGAGTGCTAGGAATCTCAAATTTTGCATAGGAGTTACTTATAGGACGTAGGTGCTCGCTAAGACTTGAATTTGCAATATTCGACTTCTAAGGGGTTGTTTTTGGGGTCGAAAGTTTGTATGAAACTCCGTTACTACAAATGCTACGAGTCTCAAATTTTGCATAGACGTCACTAGGACGTAGTCATGGAGACAGAAATTAATAACATAGTTCACGCGGGTGAAACCGCGAGCGGGCCGCTAGTTAATTATAAAGAAAAATATAACCACTTTTTGTTAAATGCAAAAACAACAAGGTCGGTTGTGTGATGCTATCTATACAAGCACATACATAATATCTAATTACAATAATCTATTTATTATCATAGTAATCTAACATTCTTATACGAAAATAATAGTTTTTATAAAGCTGGAAGAAAAATAGTAGGTACTTGTCATTAGGGTTCCATAGCAAAAAATAATCCTTATAGAATCACTTTTCGCTCTTATTAATAATAAAAATGGCGTGATGTGTAACGGAGTTAGACGCCGCAACCCGTCGAGTCACGTAAATATTAACTTCGTAGCAGGATTTGAACTTATAACTCTCGAAATAGAATTCTTATATGTTTATTACAATACGTTTCAATTAGCACCTCTAAGAGTATCAGAACTCTTTGCGACAACAGACAGACATTTATAAATAATACTTAAATATTAGTATTATAGTATTAGGTACCTACTGTATGACACCATGACACATTCTAAGTACTCGAGGTAACTCTGTCCCCCCGGTAGGTACATTGGGTTGAATGGGAACAATTAACGTGACGTGATCAAAAATCTTAAAGACAAAAATATTTTTTCAATTCCTGCTGCTTAACTTCACACTGTATCACGCACATAGCAGGAAAGGCAGAGGGAACCTGGGAACCTAGTGTTAAGACACTCCGTTCCCCATTCAAACACTTCTATTACTCGCCGAATTCTTGAGGCATTGCGTGTTGAATGGTGGAACTCAACGCCGCGCCTTGGTCCGTTACGAGAGTGAGAAAATGGATATATAAAATATTTAATGAGACTTGAACTGACACGCCGCGATTAGTCTCACGCTTGTACCTCATGCAACTTTACGCTAAAAATGGCGTGAAAATTGTACTTGTACTATACAAAATATAATAAGATTGTTTTTGTAAATTGGGCAAAGTCCATTAACATTAATTATTCTTTTTTAAAATACATATAAAAAAGAAAAACAAAATTAATGTTTGATACATTAATTTTGTTTTCTTATATTTAAATATTATAATTTTTTTTTTGTTATTTCAAATGTGATTTTTTGTTTACAATTATTATTTCTGTATCCCGCAAACAGCAGGGTAGGCAGGGCCTGGCTTCCGCCGGGTTGTGGAGCATACAATAGCATAGAATATATTATAATATATTTTTTAGCTCCATGGTGTATCCCGCATAGAGTAGATAAGCAAAGGAAAGTTAGTGTTAAGCTTTTCCGTCACGTCGATTGGTGGTACTCAAGGTCATGTATTGTCTTGTTTCCAGAGCGAAGAAATAAAATAATTCATCCCTACGCAAGTCTAAGGTACGCAATCGAAGCCAAAGTTGCTGCATTTAAGTTTATTATGTTGTTGTGTAGGGGACGTGGCCTACACTATTTAGCCGAACATGTTGTAATAAAAAAAAACAAGATGATCAAGAGGCCAGTCGTGGGGCACAAGCGTGTGACTGTAAACATTACAGGTTGTGGCTTCGATTCCCACTCGAGGAAAGAATTCGGCGAAAAGTGGGGTGAACAATAGGGAAAAGAGAACCCAGTGTTCAAGCACTCTATTGCCAATTTTTCGGGACATTGCGCATGCGCGTGAATACTGAAACTCAAACCGCACTTTGTCTATTAGAGCGGGAAAATAAAACTAACTTAAATATAATCATTTCCCCAAGTGCGAATCGAATTCTATTATAAATTATGATCAATTTTAATTCTACTCAGTCGAGAATCGAACTCCAGCATACCTATAATAATTACACAACACTTAACTAATTCACTTTTCAATTTCAATGAAATACATTATCATATGTTAAGGTCAATACTCACATGATGTATCGTTATAACTCCACTTTTTTCTGCCATTTTTTGTTTTATTAAAAAAACCGATACAAAACTAATATCACAGATTGAATAAATAATTTAAAAAGGAAAGTTAAATTAGAACATCACTTCAATCATCATCGACCTCCAAGCTCAACAACCGGCCCACGTCTAACAAATTGACAAGAATATAATCAATTATTTTATAAAAAAACAAATTATAATACAAAATAATGGCCGACGCTTGTATTAATATGCGAATATCAAATGAAAACATTTAATTTGTTTCGCAAGTGGACACGTCCGCGCCGTGTGACGGTCGCGCACCGAATGCGAATTGGCGCGTTCAATTTTCGAATATGTGCGCTCGCGCAACTGATAACGATAGTAAATTAATTTGTTACGTAGACATCTACATATGTGTTAGTTATCCTTTAGTTTGTTGCTGCCGAGGACTTAATCTATAGTTGTAAATTATTATAAGAACTGAAAAAAAGCTCTACACTATCCTATTTTTTACATTTTATATGTGAAAGAAATATCAAATCAAAATTAAATCAGCTTCATAGTGTATCCCGCACACAGCAGGGTACAGCACCTAGTGTTAAGACACTCCGTTCCCCCACCTTCTGCCAAATTTTGGAGGCATTGCATGTTGAGTGGCAGAACAGAGACACCAGAGCGAAGAAATGGAAATATAATCGTAAAAAATATTTCACTTCCTCGAGTGGAGATCGAACCCACAACAGTCGCGTTACAGTCACACCCTTGTGCCGCTGCGGCACAACGGGCGCAATTAATTAACAATTAACAATATGTATCCAATTATAATTATTAATTAACAAATAATATAGATTAAGAATAAAATGTTATAAGATTAAAATTAGTTTTTAACAAATTAATTATTATTAATTATCAAGAAATTATAAATATACGATTGAAATTGTAATCAATGAATTAAGAAATACAAACAAATTGCAAGCACTATAAAAGCAACGACGGCGTCGGGCTTTAAACGCAACGCTTTTCTCACTCCCTTGCGTATGAGTTCTTATGTTACTAGTATAGAACATATAATAAGCCGATAAAAGAGACGCGACGGTTGTGGGTTCGTTTCGCACTGGGGAAATTTCGTCGCTCTAATAACCAAGGAAAGCTCGCTGAGCTCCGCCACTCAACACGTTCATTGCGTGTTGAGTGGCGGTGCATAACTCAAGAAGGTTACCAGGTTCCCTCTGCCCACGCCTCTGTGTATGGGATAAAACGGGAAGCTGAAAAATGTATAAAAAAACAAACCATTACATATTATGCGTATGAGACGCAAGACGGAGTGTAGTGAGTGATAGTCAGAAATTAGAATAAAATAAAATCGAGATTAGTAAAGACGGCGTGCTTCACGCGAAGACTGAGGTGTCTCTGAAGAATCGACCAGATTATATATTTTTACAAAACTTTAAAATCTGCTCCTTGTCTTTTCCCGCAAAATGTTAGACAGGGGGAACCAAGTGTCGAAAAACGGAGTGTTGAGTGACGGTGGACAACGCCTTACTTTGGTCCCACTCAAGTGGGGAAATCGAAATAAATGGAATACAAACATTCCTCTATCATATTTACTACGCATCACCATATTATCAAATATTGATAATAACCAACGGATAAAATAAGTATAGATTATATAATCTTTAATATGCCCTTCTCTTTTATTAAGTGTAGAATTGAAAGAGACAGCATAAATTTTGTCTCCATTAGGGGGCTTAATTGCTATCTAGATAAGACAAATATGTGAACAAATAAATACTTTTCTGGTCTTTAAAGCTATTCGTGAGATATTATAAAAGTAAAAAAAAAAAGTGAAACGAAAAATCAAAAATCCCGTATTTCCCTCTTTCTGTAGGAATTTCGAATCTTAGTGCTTCCCTTTACCCCCTATCTACATGCCAATTATCAACTTTCGTCGTCCTGGTCTGTCAGTCAATGTCTGTCAGTAACGAAATTAAAGTTTCATGTATATACAGATCGTATATGTTAGGCGATAGATGTTAGGCGTAACGTAGACGATGAAAGCCTGTTATCAGACGCTACAAATGTCTACATAATGCCTAAAAAATCAAATAATGTGGGTTTTCGCTTAAGCAAATGACAAGCCCCTCATAACTCAATTATTACATATCTATATATATAAAAGGACTTGTCCTCACTGACTGAGGTAAGACGCACGCACAGCCGTAACCGCTGTGCGTAGAAACATGAACTTTGGACAGATGTTTACTTTCGTAATCTGGACATCCACTAAGAAGGGATTTTGAAAAATTTTAACCCTAAAGGGGTGAAATAGAGGTTCAAAGTTTGTATGGAAAAACAATTAAATCGGCACCGATTTTTATAAAATTTGAAATTTAGATTTTTAAAAGTATTTAATTGAACACGTGTTTCATCGTTTTCTAGAATTCTCGCCCTAAGGGTGCAAATAAGGGGTTGAAAGTTTGTATAGATTTTTTTTTAAATCAGCACCAATTTTTATAAAATTTGAAATTCAGACTCTTAAAAGTATTTAATTGAACATATTTTTCATGGTTTTCTAGAATACTTCCCCTAATGGTGCAAGTAAGGGGTTGAAAGTTTGTATGGAAAAATCTTTAAAACGCCACCGATTATTATAAAATTTTTAATTTAGACTCTTAAAAATATTTAATTGAACATGTGTTTCATGGTTCTCTAGAATTCACCCCCTAAGGGTGCATATAAGGGGTTGAAAGTTTGTATGGAAAAATCTTTAAATCGCCACCGATTTTTATAAAATTTGAAATTTAGACTCTTAAAAATATTTCATTGAACACATGTTTCGTGGTTTATTAGAATTCACCCCTAATTAAAATTAAACACCCCTAGCATTATATATGTAAATATTTATATCCTGCAAAGAACTTCATCTGACACAGCATCTCACTGTAAATGCGACGGTTGTGGGTTCGAATCCTGCTCTGCGTAATGACTATCTATTTCCTAGCTCATTTAACAAGACAAAACAGGGATTTGCCACGCGGCACTCAAAACAAAATGTCTCGAAAATTGAACTGTAAGTTGGTACCCTGCTATATCCGGAATACAAATTGCGGAACTCTCCAAATAGGGTAGGCGGAGGGAACCTGAGAACCTAGTGTTAAAATACTCCGTCCCCATTTAGACATTTTCATTCCCCACTTTTCGCTGAATCCTGGAGATATTGCGAGTTGAGTGGCGGAACTCAACGCCACGCTTTGCCTCACTACCAGAGCTAGGAAATGAAAATATTCATTTTCCCAAGTAGGTTCTATAGTAAAAACAGACAAAAATAATGTTAGTATAAATAGTATAGAAGTATAGATTTGTAAAGGAGGTGTGTCTTAATTGTTCAAACAAAAAATGTCATTCAAAATATTGACCTAACTAATAAAATGATCTACACATACATTTACACTATTCTATTATTGTTCAATGTCTGTCATCAATATTTTATCGAATCCGTGACCACCAGATTAGCATATCAGCGTTTGCACCCATCTTGCCTTGCACTGACATTAGCCTTGTTAAGCCACAGCTAGCAACAGCGCCAACATTGATGAGGGCTCGTTTAGTTCTCATGAACGCAACCTTAGTAGAAAGAGTGGCACAATCATGCGACTGTAAATGCGACGGTTTTGAGTCCTGTTTTTTTCACCTCACGCTGTATCCCGCATTTAGCAGAGAGACAGAGGGAGCCTTGTGTTAAGACACTCTACTCCCCACTTTCCGCCAAATTCTGGACGCATTGCGTGTTGAGTGGCGTACTGACGTCATTTGACATGTATTTCCCATGGTCATCGGCCTATTTTAAACATGACAAAATATAATTATTATTCCTTAAACTCATGGGATTCACGTTGAGTGACTTAGAGATAAGTAACAGGAAGGTTATGATGTTATTCGTATTTCTTTAATAGCAGCCTATGAGGTCGTTGTCGCACAGTGGCACAGCATGTTACTGACAAGATTGGAGATAGGTTCGAGTCCCATTCGGGGCAATTAATTTTCGCGTTGAGTTTCGCCACTCTCCCCGCAATGTCTCTACAATTCAGGGACAGAGTGTTTTAACAGTAGGTTTTCCTGTCCTTTTGCCTATCCTGCTATATGTTCGATTGACTCACGCGATGGTTGCTGGTTCTATTCCAATTCGATGGAATACCTACTTATACAAAAAAAATGTTTTATCCATTTGTGTATGTCAATTGCGAATTTAATTAAACAATATCACGAAGAAGGTAGAAAGTGGAGAATGGAGTGAATAAACACAATTTTTGCATTTACAGTCGCACATTCGTGCCATTGCGCCATGACGGCTTTTTGTGTTGAACGTAATAATTGACTGCAAACAGTATATAATGGGTTTTGATCTTTGCTATGGGAAGTTTATTTGTTTTACGTAATTTCCTTATTTTTATACAAATATTTATAAATAACTTGTAAGAAAATATTTATATGTAAAAAAATTAATAGGTGGAATTTCAACTCGTGTCCATCTTGATTAACATTTATAAAGGTTCAAGCTAATTAAAATATCAAACAAAAAATAAAAACTTTTTCAAATATAATACAAAGCTGAAGAGGTTGAACGCCTAATCTTAGGAAGTACTGGTTCTAATTGAAAAAATCTTAACGCCGTGCTTTGTACTACCAGAGTGTACTAGTACTTTAGAAAAGAAAATTTAAATACAATTCCCCATCTTGCGGATCAAATACATAGCCATTGCGTCAATAACCAGACGTAAACTGATTACTTTCAGCTTCACGCTGTTTCCCGCATATAGAAGATTGAGCAGAAGGTATCTAGTGTTAACACTCCGTTGCTCACGCACTGCCCAATTTATGAGACGATGCGTGTCGAGTGGCGGAACTCAACGCCGCGTTTTATCTTGTTATCAAAACGAGGAAATGAAAATAATTCATTCCCACGAGTGGGAAGCAACGTTAACCGTCGCGTTTACATTCAATACAATATTTTCTCCAATAAACATAACTATAAAAGATAGAACATTCCAGATTAATTAATTAGTCCCCGCGTAAAACCGAACTTACGACCCAAGCGGTCATTAGGGCAGTACTAATTACATTATCAGTAACAATTTTCCTTAGTTTTGACTTAGAGCTTCATAACCTTTACAGATTATACGTAATATGTATAATACATAGTTAATCGCCGTTGTGGAGCGGCACAGTGTGCAAGGGTTGTGGGTTCGATTCCTACAGGTTGGAATGAATTAGTTTTACACTATTGTTTAATAGTTTTTGCTTGAAGGTCCAACAAATACTTATTATCAAAAGCTTTCACATTTATAATATTAGTAGGATAACAGATTCGTATATCTACGCTACCAAATCTTTGTAAATATAAACCAAAGTAATACCTAACTACGACAAAACTAATAGTGATAGGATAAACATACATATTTTAGGAATAATGACCACCCGTTTCTCACATGTTGGGGACAAAAGAATGGGATACCTGAAAATATGAGGTAACTAAATCAAAAAGCTCTCATATAGCAAGGTAGGCCGAGCGAACTTAGTCTTAAGCCATAATTCGACAGCACGTAAGTAACGATCACATACTACACAATTTTCAAAAATCGCGTGTTAGGTGGTGTAAGTTACCCCATGTCTTGGAGACTATGGTAACAGATTCTATTTCCATTCGAGGTATTGTTTGTTTTAGTTATTTCCGTTATACATATTCTTTGTTCAGGGCATCAGGATATTCCAGGATACATAATAAATAAATAATAACAACTGCAGAGAAAACGCAGAGCTTTGTCTAGATTTTTTTATCTTTATAATAATTTTAAATATTATTTATAAAAATATCTTAATAAAGAATAAAAAAAAAACAGAGAGAATAATTACTAAAATCATTAATCTCATTATATTGAAAAATCATACCTAACAGCATCCCTGCGTGGAAGCGCGAGGTGTTGAGATTTATTTCCTATAGGAAGTAGTGACGTCATCTACCACCCATGCTTTACTGTAACAAAGAAATAAATTAAATAAATATGTAGCTTCACGGTGAATCCCGCATATAGCAGGGTAGGTTAAGAGAACCTAGTGTTAAGACACTATATGTACTATATGATATGTATATTTCGCTGGAATAGATCCCACAACCGTGACGTTTACAATCAAATACAAATCATTTACAAATTTAGTGTATTAACTATCATGTACCACAAAGAGTTTTCTAGAAACAACAATTCCTTTACAAGTAAATATTAACACGATAAAAGACCATTTAAAAATAAAATCCAAGTCATAATCTTTGTTGAATAATTTATTATGAAAAAAGAAGCACCTAAACTTTAATCTTATCAGTGATCTCATTCGAGGATATAAGAAATTCATATTTCCGGCATATACATTACTAAATATAGCATTTTTTAGCGTCACACTGTGCCTGCAGGATACCGTACACATAAGGTAATGTTAAAATACTTCTGTTCTCTGCTTTCCGCCGAGTTCTAATAGCATTGCATATTGAGTGACAGTACTCAACGCCATGCTTATACTTGTTACCAGAGCAAAGAAATGGAGAATATTAAATATTTTCATTTCCACAACCTGTTGTGTTTACAGTCACACTTTGTGCCCTTGTGCCATAACTGGCTTTTTTCCTGGGCTGTTTTGTGGTTTAATACAAAAAAATAAAAGAAAAATAATCACAAAAGCTTTAAAAAATAAAGTATTAAATTGCATTATTTATTGTGTATTAATGTATAAGGATATGAGATTTAGGTATAAAAATGTATTCAAAATAAAAATAGCATATGACATCAGGATATTCTGATCAATGTAAATATAATTTATGATATGTATTTTTCTTAATCACCAAAAGTTGTACAATAAAATAATAAAAAAATGTATTAAAATATGTGAGGCCAAACAAACGAGAGGCTGTTATGGTGCAGGTGCACAAGCATGCAATTGTAAACATGTGTGGGTTCTATTTATACTAAGGGCAATAACATGTTTAATATTTTCATTTCCTCGCCCTGATAATGGCAAAGGCAAAGCCTCTGTTGAGTTCTGCCACAATTTGGTGTAAAGTGGGGAACAGAAATTTCTTAATTGGGCATAGCAGTAGAGGCAGAAGGAACCTAGTGTTAAAACACTCCATTCTTCTCTTACTGCCTAATTCTCACGACATTGTTTGAGTAAAGTAATGGAACTTAACACTATATTTCAATATCTTCAAGAGTTTTTTTTCCCTAGCCTGTACTGTCCCATTGTTGGGCAAAGGCCTCCCTCCACTTCTTCCACTCTGGTCTATTTCACGCTAATGAGTACCAGACAGGCTTGTAATATGAGAGTTGATAAATGATATCAATCCTCAAGTGGAGATCAAACCCACAACAAATGCATATGCCATTGCACCATGATGACTTAAATTATTATTACATTGTTTAAACAATATTTGGATAAATAAGATTATAAGTATATTGCAATTTCATATAAAATAATTAAGGATGAAACTTTGGATTTTCTAAATATGAGAGATATTTTTTTGACAAAAGCTCTTTCACAATATCAAAATGATAAGGCAATAATTCCTTTTTTAAAATTATAATTGAATTATAATCGTCTTTTGTAGCTAATCAAAAAGACAGTTGATATTTTTATCTATATAGAGACCACCACTTTCAAGATAACATTATAATTATGATTATTTTAATCTACTGTAAATGACATACTTTTTAGTATATAAAAATTTTGTACTATTATATCGTATATTATTTGAGCTCAGAAACATCTAAATAACGCTTAAATACTGTTTTAATTGGTTTTAATTGCTTACAGACGAAATCACCTTGAGTTCTCGATTGACATGTTTAATATTAGTCAAATATGAATGAGCTGTATGAATTGTTCAGACCTTACAGAAGGAAAACCGGTTTTGCTATACTTGCTATACAGTAAATACTTTTTATTGCATACGACGATTTTATGATACATACATATAGAGAAACGTACATTGTTTATCTGGTATAAAAATATTTATTATATTAATCTGTGAATGGCTTAGCAAGCGTCAATTATGTAGATTGCTGTGTAAATAATAGCCTGCCTATTAAAACCGGTCGGTTCCGCATAAATGGTTGAGAAAAGTAGATAGTTTCTAAAAGTCGCAACCTATAGAAATATTGCATAAAAAGTAAGTGGTTTTTAGTGGGAAATACAACTAAACTAAAATATATGGCAGTTAGACTTACCCACTATGGTAATAGAGAAAATGTTTTGTGTCAAATAACGTTTATACACAGCAAATATAACGGGGAAATAAGAAAATTTTAAGTAAAACGTGACGACCGACTTTACAACGAAACGATGGTGACCACAGAATAATAATTAATAATGAAATATGAATTCAATTTTTTTTTAGCAAAGATAAAGAAGTTATTTGTATGTCAATTGACAGTTCGTTCTAAAATGTTTTGTTGTTTAAATCGTGTTGCATTAAACGTCATAACTATAAAACTATGATGCTGACCTAATAAGTTTATAAATGTAATCTTAAATTGTTTTAAAAATATTACATGACCAGACAAAGAGCGGTATTACAGTTTACAACTTAACACGCTGTATCTCGGGCAGCATAAAACTATGAGATAAATACTAGAATAAAAAAACATTGTAACTAATGAAACTTCGGACTGTTTCAATTTCTGAATGAATTTGAATGTTGAACAAAGACAACATAGAGCCAAAGAGAGACAGCAATACTATCACGATTAGAAATGGCGTCTCTGTGAGTTGTCCTTTTCGCACAAGATATTCTATTTTGTTACAATCAAAACAACTATTAACTGTTTACAAAACGTTGTAAAATGATACGGTTTACTAAATTATAGCGTTAACTTTTGCAAAACTTAGATTAAATTAGTTTAAATTGATTTACAATGTCGTTGACTGGGCGAGGCGTTACAATATATATGAAAAATTTTATTAAAACCACGTCTAAGCGTATTATTTGCGCGTTTTAGTGCTAGTATTTTATAATATATAGTGAAAATGGACAAGAAAAGTAAAAAGAAAACAGTTATTAAGCGAAAAAGTGATGAAACGGCCGAGGCGGATAAAAAACAAAAGATGGTCAACCGTGTAAAGAATGAGGAGGAGAAAAAGGTGGAGGTTGAGGTGAACCAGGTAGTAGAGGTGCCTTTAGAGGGTCAACAGATCGTCCACACTGGACAATTAGTAGAAGGAAACTTTGAACAACCAGTATTTGTTAATGTGAAAGGAGAACCAGTACAACTTGGTCCCAACACTGTGATTTTATATGAACAAAGTGGTAACCCTTCGAATTTCGCGTTTGGTGGAATGTGGACCATGGACTCGTCTGGGAGGATCGTCATGGCTGAAACTATATATGATGTGAAGGGAGATCCTGAGGAGGAAGGCAGTACCTTCGTTCAGAACGCCACTGAAGTTAATAATGTGAGTTGGTTAATGTTTTATTTACCAACAAATTGTTTCTATTTATCATTATTGATATATATTTTTATAATTCCAGCAAGCTGTAGAAGAAACAAGCAACACATATCAGCAATTTGAGCTTAGCAATAACACTCAAGTTGATGGACAGGAATATGAAGTGGCAATCATTGAAAATCCTAATGAATCTAATGACAGGTAAGGTGAAAGAATTTTTTTATATTTTTATTCTCAGATTACATGATCATTTAGCTAAATTCTGGGCAGCTACAAGTTGTCCATAATCATGTAAATGATTCTCAATCAATCAAAGAATCAATATAACAAAACATTTTCTAAAGTCTGTTTATTTTATAATTTTAAACTTTTATTAACCGACTTCTGTAAGAAAAGGAGGTTATCAATTTGACTGTATTTTTTTGAAAAATTTTTTATATGCACACCATAATATATTCTTTTATTATTACAAATTTTTTAAACTACATTCATATTACACAAAATGTCTTATTTTAACAATCCCACATACATTTTATGGGCCTGTTCTTTGCTATGAAAAAAAATTCTGTAATTCACATAGCACGGATGATGTATATAAAATTTAGAATTTTAGTACTTTTTTTATAGTTATTGTACATTATAAATATTATAAATTTAATATTACACTTTCAGAACTGAAGCCCAAATAATATTAACTGAGGCTCAGCTGGTAGCAACAGGTCAAGGTGCTGTGCGCTGGTTGAATCAGAAATGTGATTACGTAGTGAGAAAATTACAACTGAACTATGGTAAGAGGCTAGTGGTAACTGGTTGTGTTTGTTTTTACTATATTTAGTAGAATGTCTCGAACATTATGCACTGCATGTGAAAGAGTCTTTAAAGTAGGTTTCTGCTAAATCCTAGTTATAGCATGAAACTGAAGGTGCTATTCTTTAATTTCATTCTTTTATTTATAGAATCATTCAATCATTGAGTCATTAATTTATTCAATGCTTTCAGAACTCAGCAGAAAATGAGGATTGTAGAGTGTTAACATTAAGTTCTCTCTGCTTACCCTGCTATATGTAGAATACAACATGAAGTTAAAAAAAATAATTGTTTTGTGTTTTATGGCAAGAAGGCTCTGTTCTACAATTACTGCATATATAATGGCATAAGCTGCTGTTTATTGATTTCATTCTTTTACTATTTGATTCATTCAATCATTCAGTCATTTGTTCAATGTATTTATTTCTTTATTGATTCATTACCATTCCTAACTTTCTCAGTTTTTCTTTTTATTTATATAATTTCAGACGCAGGTGTGAAACTCCTCCACTCTCAATCGGGTTGTATACAATGTGTATACCTAACCACGCCCAGTATGCAGCTGGCTTTCAATGCGGTGCCACAATTTTTGTGTATAGAGACAGGTGAGTTGCCACTGAGTTATTATGGTTGAGTATTAAGATATTTTGTAATTAGGTTAGTGTTATTCCACACTTAGGAAAGATTTTAACTATTAATGAGAATGTATAGCTTAGTAGACAGAGTACTTTGATGATAAATGAGGTATGCAAGTGTAAATACCGCTACAAATTTTTTTTTATATAAATTTTTAAAAAGTATATACCCTATCAACCAATTGAACTTTTGTATATACAGCTGAACATTTTTTATATATTTAAATTTTATTACAACCAACTATAACAAGCTAATTCTAAGATTTCATTATGATTTTCCATGCTGTATATAACTTATCCTTGATACATTCATTCACTTCAAACTTTAACATCTTGAACTAACTTCAGGGAAGCCATGGCTCGTCGAAACATACTGTAGATATAGATATAGTTTATCCCATTCAATCATTCATTGATATGAATGATAAACTATTGTATGAAAGATGACTTTCTAAACTCATAAGTTGCAATTTTAAAAAAAAATTGTATAATATTAATATTTTAAAAAATCAGTAAATTGCAATTTATACTGTATGCGTTTAGAAAGTCATGTTTCAGCATCTTCTTATTTAATAATAATTAATTTATATATTATTTGTTTTTACAGGCATTGAATTCAACAGTCAAATACCAACTGTGGGTAACTCTTCAAACAATATAAGTGTAAAACACAATGTTACATTATTCCTAGCTGAGGACGGCAACGGAAAATCCGTCATAGTTAGTGCGGGTAAGATTTTTTTTTCTTCTTTTCTTATGGCTTCACGCTGTATCCCGCACATAGCAGGGCAGACAGAAGGAACCTAGTGTTAAGACACTTCTGTTTTCCACCTTATACTGAGTTCTTAAGTAATTGAAATATAATATAATTTATGACAATAAATACTTTGCAGGCATATCAACACTAATAGGTGAAGATCTAACATGGTTATTGGAAACGTTTAAATCGTGTAACCCCGCGTGGCGCCAGGTGCGGTGCGTTGTATGCGACCCCACCAAGTGTCAAGAGGTGGGTATTATTTAAATTGCTTACAGTACGTCTACGAGTTGTATGGTGTGTGTGTTGTACAAAATCAAAATTTTAAAAGTATATAAAAAATGTCTAAACTTAATATTGTACACACAAATGTTATGAAAAAAGAAAATTATGGATCAGGGATCAGAGCTGAGCTTGCATTTTGATTTCCAAGAAGCGCGAGTTCAAATCCCCTCACCGTCAAAAATGCTATATGTTTTCTAATAAAAATAAAATGAATATTTCTTATTTATTCACACCAGGAAGTGTGCACAGCTTTCCCGTCAGCGCACGTCTCGTGCTCCGTATGGCAAGCGGCCAGATCAGCCGCGCGCCTCGCCACTGAGGCCGCCGGTGCCCCCAACGGGCAGGGGGCCTCCGCGCCGAGGCCGCTCGTTGCGTCCGAGGTGGCCGCAGGGTGCAAGACGTATGCGCTGGCCTTGCTGCGAGGTGATCATACACCTGCGCAACTGCAGGTGCGTTCTATTTTTGAATTTTAGTTTTTTTGTTCTGTTTAACTTGTTCGTTTTTTGACTTATTTATGGTGCATTTTATTTAAATATATTTTTTTAATTTGCAGGCCCTAAAGCGTAGTATAATAGGCACAGGTGCCGGCACACTTCGGTTGTGGGAAATCCTAACGCGGACTGGTGGTGCCATATCCAAGCTGGACGGATGGCTGGAACCTGATAATTATACTAATATATTGCATAAGGCTAGTAGTTTTTTTATATGCTTACTTCATAAAGTGGTAAGTTGGAGGCCGTCGTGGCGCCGGGACAAGAGCGTGCGACTGTAAATGCGACGGCTTTGGCTTCAAAATATTAAATATTTCATTCCCACTCAGGGGATTGAAATATTTAAAATTTTATTTCCCCTCTCTGAATTTTGCGGAAAGTGAGATAACAAATTAACTTAATGGTAATGTAATGTCTTAACACCAGGTTTCCTTTGTCTACCCTGATATATGTGGGATATTACTAAAAATAATGATTATCAGTAATAATAACATTTTTTCTCTTTCCAGGGTCTAGAGCGCCTTGTAGTTAAATTCCAAAACATAGTTCGAAGTCAAATGCAACCAGACGAGTTTGTTTCACTGTTCTTCAATATTGCCAATCAATTGGAGGAGGAGAGACGAAACTTCGCTATCAGCAGGTTGAGGGTAGGTTGCTTTTTTTTTAGTTTCACGCTGTATCCCGTATATAGTTGAGGGAACCTAGTGCTGAGACTTTGTTTTCCAAGTACCTCAGAATTTTCGAGTTCATCCCGTTACCAGAGCAAGGAAAAGGAAATATAAAATTTATTTCTTCAAGTGAAAATCGAACTCGCATCTTTTATTTATTTCGGCGCAAGAACGTACAGACAAACAAAAAAAATATTTCAGTTACTGTTTTAGGTATATTACACTGATAAAGGCCCCCAATAATGGATTTTCTAATATATCTTCCGTTACAGACGGCGATCAGTTACAATTTTGTTATATATATATATAGATTATTTAATTATTGTTTTATTTACAGGATACAGAAACATTAAAACAATCGCCCACAGACACAATAACTCAATACGCCTACAATTTAATGAGTCATCAGACGAAATTAGCGCAGAAATGCTTAGACGACAGAGCTGGCAGGTGAATGATTTTTTTTTCTAATTTTTCCCTAAACAATTTGAATTTTTGTGTTTAATAAGTGTTTCACTTGATTTCTATTTTTATTCGTTCATTAATTCATTTATTTTAAAAGGATTTCTGACGTAATGATCTTTTAGATGTACTAATATACAATTTTCAGGCAGCCGTGGCGTTGGGACACGACACGACACTGTGCCCGTGCGACTGTAAACGTGATGGTTGTGGGTTCGATTCCCACTCAAAAGAATGAAATTTTTTTTTTTTTTCATTTCCTGCCACTGATAACAAACGCAACGAGTTCCGCCTTTCAACACGCAATGACTTGAAAATTCGACGGTCCATGGGGAACGGAATATCTTAACATTTGGTTCCTTTTGTCTACCCTGCTATATGCAGGATACAGCGTGAAGCTATTTATTTATTTGTTTAATTTGTGTCCCATATCAATGGAAGGAAAATGGATGAATGAATGAGAACAAGATTGTCATTAATTAGTTTATTCATTCTTCTTTAAAACTTAATTTTTGTTCACTAACGGCATTTCAAGGGAACGATCCTAATTATCATCACGAAACACGTGGATTTGAACCCGTTATCATTCTTTTTTCATATAAAACATTAATAAATCATCTCTTTTTCTAGAAGACACAGTAGCGCGGCCATATGTAAATACGGTACGTCCACACAAGAGTGTTCGTGTCTGTTCAGTAAAGTGTTCCGGCTACCGTGTCGACATATATTGATGTTGACCACTGAGCTTAAGGTGAGTTAGATATGTTTTTTGTGGCATGTAGCAGGGTGGGTGAGGCAATCTATCTAATCTTTATAATTCTATCGCACAATTTTTGTTGGCATTGCGTGTTAAGTAACGAAACGGTAGAGCCCGTCGTGGCACAGGAGCAGAATCGTACGACTATTAACACGATGGTTGTATGTGCGATTTCCACTCGAGCAAATGAATTATTTAATATTTTAATTTTACTTCTCTGGACAAAGATGAGACAATGATGAGACAAAGCATCGCGTTGATTTTCGTGACACATGCAATGCCTCAATTCGGCTGAATGTGGGGAACGGAAGTGCCTAGTTCCTCAGGTTTCCTCTGCCTACCCTGCTACATGCAGGATACAGCGAGAAGCTAAAAAATAGCTTAAAGTGTTTACTGTCCATTTGGACAGCAGACAGCAATAGCAAAAGCTAACGGAAAAATGTACTTTTATAAAATGGAATCGTGATGAGAATCGAACCCACAGTCAGTACAATCGACGAGTCGTGACCGCCCTGAAGTTGGGTGTACATGGCTGCGTAGATTATTATTCTCCTCCCGAAAGTACAATAGATAACTCCATGGCTGCACAGTATCACACTGTGCATATAGCAGGGGATAGACAAAGGGTCGGAACTTAACGCCGTACTTTGCCTAGTTACTAGAGCGAGGAAATGAAAATATTACATTTTCATTTTCCCCGAGTACAGTCACTCGCTGTACATGTGAATTGTATTTTTTAAAATTATATTTTAGGTTAAAACACACATTCCGTTTGAGCCTCGTTGGACGGTACAGCATTGTTTGTTCGGTTGCGACAACGCGAGCAACACCGGGAATAATACTACAAGTATGTATATTTTGTACTGTTTATTATCTATTTGGCGGCTGTAGGTTCAATTCCCAATGAGAAAAGCTGTCTCTATAAAAGAGTTAGACAAAATTTTCGTTTATACTAGAAAGAATCAGTGGACACCGAAAAAGGATGCTTTTTTTAGAAAATGTATAAAAAATTATAATTAGTTCTCATCGTGAAGAACTTTCTTTGTGATCACAGTGTTAAGATGTTAAACAAGAGGCACGGGTTCAAATCCCGGTGCAATAAAAGTTTCGTTTATAAAGAAAAAAGTTTCGTTTCTAAGTGTGAAATAATACTTAAAAATTATAAAACAAATATTTTTATGTAATTTTTTTTTGTAATTACTCACTCTTCACCTAAACAAAATTATCATAAGTTATCTTATATGTTCTTTAGTTCACTCTTTCCATTCATTGACACATTTCCAGGTTTCGAAACATTGACACATTTCCAGGTGCCCGATTGAGTTTAAATTTGAATTACAACTTCAGTTCTGATGACAATGAACTTCTTGTTGTTTGGATTAATTTTTTTATCAATTTTATCCGTTTTTTATCAAATTAATTCAATTCAAATCAATTCAAAATATTCTTTATTCAAATAAACTTATAATAAGCACTTTTGAATCGTCGAATGAACATATGAACAAAAAGCTACCACCAGTTCGGAAAGCAGTTCTGCTGAGAAGAGACGGCAAGAAACTAGATACATTTAATTAATGTAGTTGTTAATCTAAAATGGCCCCCCGCAACAAAATGGCAGATTACAAGTTTTTGCAGAACCCACCTTTATTTACCACTATTCTTGTTACTTTAATATATATATATATATATATATTTTAATATATTTCCAGCGAGTGGCACCACTTTCATGGAGCAAGTGGTAGTGGAGACAGACGGGAGACAGACCATACAGCAACCGCAGCAAATACACCAGGTATGTATTTATAGAAACACAAATATACATACAAGCACATCTGAATAGTAGGTAATACAGTACAATCGTTAATTCGAGCTTAACAGTTGCATTTGGTATATTATCTTTTTTTATTATCTTTTAAAAATATATTATTACAACAAAAGTAAGTTCGATTCCTACTCAGGGGAATGAAATATTAAATATTCTCGTTTCCTGGCTCTGGTTCCAATATGCAAGCTGCCTTGGGAATTTTGGAAGGAAAAAAAAGTTTTTATCTTGTCAGTTTTTATAGTATAGTGGATTTTTTTTAGAAACTATAATAGTTTTTTGATAATGATTTAAGTTTAATAAATCTACAATAGAATTTTTTTTTATGATTATTACTACTACTTTTCCTCCAGAATTTTATAGGCTAAGACAATCGAGTGTTAAGGAGTATCCGTGAATATAAAAAAATATATTATTTTATGCTTTCCAGGTGGGCGGAGTAAGGCAGCAGCAGTATGTGTTAGCGACCCCCGGACAACCGGCCACACCCGTTTCACAAGTTAGTATGGTGGTCTTATTTTAAGAGATAATAGTGTTCAGTTACTGTCTTTTTATTCAAAGGGAGAAACGGGACTCTATTACTAAAACTTCGCTGTCTGTCTGTTTGTTACCAGACAGTATCTTCTTAATTTAAAATAAATATTTAAGTTTTAATAGATAAAATAGACATGGTTACTAAATGGGAATTAAATTCGCAATCATTGCGTGTATTTTTCCATTGCGCCATACATTTTCGCGCCATTGTCATACCTATTAGTGATTACTATTTAATTTTATCTGATTCCAGGTAATATTCTGCGGCGGCGGCGTAGGGGGAGTGGGCACGGTGGGTGGAGTGGGGGGCGCGGCGCCCGTCATCACGTCCGTGCTGCCCCCCGGTGGCGCGGTGCTCACGCCACACCACCTGCACCATTGATGCGGGATTTAACGCCGGGTTGAGTGATCTGACACGTGATAAAACAATGAAGTGATTTGTTGATAGTAGTGGAAATGCATGTTCTAAAGCAGGACGACATATATAACGATCTTACTCTTCTTATATATAACGATCTACGGTACGGTATATACATGTATTTCTACTATCTGTCAGAAGTAGGTGTATATATCTATCTCGTTTGTATGTAAGGCTGTTTATAGCTATCTCTTATGTAATGTTTGAACTGGTAATGTCTGACTTTCTCTGACATAAGACGAGATATGTTTGTCTCGCTACAACACAAGTTTGGATATATATCGCTGTCTTGCTCTAACATACAGTTAGGATGTATATCTGTCTCAATCTAACATACTCTCCTTCTCTTAAATAACGTTGGATATATCGCTATCTCGCTCGTACGTACGACTGAGGTATATCTGTATCATTCTAAGATATGGCTGAGTGGGTATCTATCTCACTCTAATCTATGAATGAGTGTATGTTTGCTCATGTACGGCACAGTATATATCTGTCTCGTTCGTTGAGTGAAGGAATTATTTAAATTAATTAGGTTAATTAATACACACTTTGTTCTAATTAATAAGCTAAATTTTGTATAATATTTATTGCTTTTTTTTCTGAAAGTGATGGTTGTGGGTTGGTAATTGATTACCACTTGGGGGGTTGGGGGGATGTTTGTATTTTGTATGTAATATGTATAGATGATTTTTAAGTTATTTTAGTAAATATTAGTTTTATTTTTCTTAGCTTCACGCAGTATCCGACATACAGCAGGGTAGACCCGTTCTACGCTTTTAGTTTGAATTTGACAGATTGCGTGTTTTCAAGGCGTAACTTACCGCTATGCTTTGTCTTTCATTGTCACAAAGTGGCTCCAAATCACATCACTTAATATTTGTGAATAGTTTTTTATAGCTTCATATTATATCGTACATAGCAGAGTAGACACATCAAATCCGGGGAACCTAATATCAAAGCACTCCCCACTCTCCGCCGAATTCTGCAGACATTGCGTGTTGTTGTAGCGGAAATCAACGCCGCGCTTTGCCTAACAGAACGATGAAATGAAAATATTAAATATATTTTTCCTCGAGTGGGAATCAAACCTACAACCTGTCGCGTTTACGGTATTTTTAAAATTAAATAAGCAGAATCAAAGAACTAGAATTCAGCGGAAATTGTGGGACGGAGTGTCTTAACACTAGATTCCGTCTACCTACCGTGTTGCGCACAGGTTACAGTGTGAAGCTTAAAAAGTAAAATAAGCAAAAAGTGGGGAACAGAATGTTTTAACACTAAGTTTTTTATAAGTCTATTAATTAGAACAAAGTTTTAGTTCCCATGTTTATGAGGAACTTATTATGTATACAATTTTGTTATATATAGTGCTATACAATGTACATATGTTTTTTTATTAAAAATTAGAACTTTATTCATTGTGTGTTTGTTTTTATCCTTTTTTATATATTTTTTTGTGAGTGAAAGTGATTTGTTTTATTATAGTTGTGTGTAGAGAGAATTGACTTTATAATATTTTAAAGTATTTACGTACCTATGATGTTTTATATTGAAATTCCATTATACAACCTAAAAATGATTTAATTTGAATCGGCAGTACTTGCATTATAAATTGAACTGCTGAAATGCCAACAAACAATCAATCAATCAATCAAATCAACCTTTTCTGGTCCACTGCTGGATATATGCAATAATAGCCATGTCGAAAATTTTGCGGAAAATGGGTAACTAGCTCCTACCTCTATAAATGTATGAATAATTTGAAGATTATTGGGGAATAAGGAACTACATAGATTATTTAATTTAAAATCTGCTTTGACAAAATTTTATTAACTATAACAATGATACGTATTTATTGAATAAATGCAATTGATCCTCTTCTTCTGTCAGTTTGTAGATTTGTACTTCTCTTTCCGGTGTCAGGAGAGCCTGAAATAAAAATAGTAGTAAGAATATAAACAAATAGTGGTTTGAACTTGACGTTAAGAAAAAATCGATAAGATTTTTTTAAATGATACAGCGTGTAGATGCCTTCTTTTAATTAAAAAAAGATAGGAATGAAAATAATCCTCACCAAACTTTTGAATCCGCTAACACATCGTATAGCTGCGCATACACAGTACACTTTAGAGTCGCTTGATTTCAAATTCCATATATGGGCATTATTTTTATTTATAGCTATAATAAGAAGAGGGTGCGAGTGAGACAGACTGAGGATGGGACACTGAAATAAAATATATGATTTTTTATTATGTCTTTAGTGAAATAAAAACTTAAGATGGAAACATGTTTTTTTGTGTAAAAGTTGACAAGTGGCAGCGGTTTTGAAATTAACTTTTGGACACTGTTGTTTATTCCTTTATGAGCTCATGCATGATGAGCTCAAAACATTAGCGACTAATCATATTCTTACTCAGCGAAAATAATTTAAAAATATATATGTATTTTAATGTTGTACCTACTAGTTTTATAAACAGACATAGAAATATATAAATAATTTTAAGTAGTTTTAATCGATATAAAAGTAAATTACCTGGAAATCTGAATTTGAATCTGCACTAGTCATTCCAACGGGAATATTACCTCGAAATCGGCCCTTGAAATCCACTTGATACTTATCCATAGCCATAGAAGGATTATTTCTAAAAAATATATTTTTATTAATTGAGGTCTTCGTGGCGCAGGGGCACAAGTGATGGTGCCTGCCGACTGATGGTGCGATCGTTGTGGGTTCGATTCCCACTCGGGGGATTCAAATATGAATTATTTTAATTTCTTCGCTCTGGTAATGAGGCGTTGAGTTTCGCCACTCAATATGCAAAATCTCGTTAATTGAACGGTGCGTTGGGAACGAAATGTCGTAACATTAACTTCACTCCCTCTACCCCGCTATATGCGGGATATAGCGTGAAACTAATACCTGCAATCTAATGTCAGAAGAACTCTCATTTCTATAATAGAACATAAATGCACAGTGCCGGTATCCGTGGCCGCGAGAAAATAAGAGTTATTTGGTGATACCTCTATACAAGTTATTGATGACGCTGAATCTGAAATATATTAAGTTTTGGTATTAAATTCTAAAGGAAAAGAAAGGATCTATATATTTTATTTAAATTTTACGCAATGTCTTATTGTGAACGGACCGTCTTTACACTAAATTCCTTGGTTCCATCTGCATACCCTGCAATGTGAGACACAACGTGACACTGATAAAAAAATACTTTTATAAACCAGAGAAGAATATATTAAATATTATATTATTATATGCATTATAATTATTATAGAGTTAGTGTGATAAAATTACATCTTTTGAGTTATAGTAGGTATAGTAAATTAGTAAAAAAAAATCGATTGATTTTAAATATGTAATATTATACTCACTGGCAGCACACAAGCTTTTTATTTTAATATTCCCCATCACCCTCCTAAAACTGAGAACTTCTCCACAATTCTTGCCCACCAGAAAATTATCAATATTACTCAAATTCACTATTTTCAAATGGCAGCACTCGATACCACTTTCCCCTAAATTTGTTATTTCAAATAAATTAGATTTACTTCTCAGACTGGCAACACTATTCGGTCTGTCACTGTCAGATTTTGACGTCGAATTTTGGCGGGAAAGCCTTTTAGCTATATTTCTTTCTTGTCTTTTATTTAATACTCTCTTTTTAGCCGAAATTAAACTAAAATTTGTATTGATTTCAATGTTGTTTATATCTCCGTCCAAATAATGTGTCAAATTAATATTTTGGACTATTTCCAAAGACATTTTGGACCAAAAAGCTTTACCGATTTCGTTTTTTGATGGGTTTTTGTTTTTTTCTTGTATAATCGACCACGTTGCTACAATTCCTGTGCGTTGTAATGTGCATAACTGTCAAAGTGAGAAACAGAAAATAATTGTCAGTTGTTTAGCTGAACTCTACAGCATGAAGCTAAAAAAAAATAAAAAATCTCTACCTGTCGCAAAACTTTCCTTCCATTTCCCAAGTTCATAGCACTGTGATCTCCTATAAATTCTAGGCCAACAATATTATCGATTTTCTCATTATTACATATGTTGTAGGCGCTACTCGTGTATGAGCTTGCTTGGAACCGACTGCCGTATTGCTGTAAAAAATATATATATGAGACCGGTCGTGGCGCAGGGACACAAGAGTGCGACAGGCTGTCGGTTCGATTTCCACTCGAGGAAATGAAATATTTAATACTGAGATGTGTGTAGACACTGTACCGATGTTAGTGACGGCGAGTAAATAAAAATAATTTGGTGATATCTCTGTCTACAAGTTATGGACTGCCTGTTTCTGATATAATAAGGCTTATCATAGAATTCTATAGCGTTTAATTAGATGGCTAAACGGCTTGAGATGGCTCTTGAGGGAAATAATTGTTTGCCTTTATTGACTCAAAGTGCTGCGTTGAATTTAACCATTGAACACAAAATGTCACCAGTTCGGGAGGAAAGCTATGAACGGAGGGTCTTGACAATAATCACTTCCTACCCTGCTATATGCGAGATTAAGTAACAAGTAGAAAAAAAAGATAGACATATAGCGCGCTATATTGCGTATATAGCGCAATATAGCCCGCGGTTAAAAAAAAACCATAATCACACAATTTTAGCTCCAAAAAATATATAGAACTCTCCCTTTCCCACAAAGCTTAATATATGATACCTGCTTATAGCAATTTAAAACATTGTTCTTTTTATTCCACTCTCTATCTTTTTCCATGTCTGTTAAATCAGTTTTTGTGTCGTCATTTTCTACTATTTTACTTATATTTTCATTTATTGCAACATCATTACACCATGTCGCCTCCTCTGATAGATCCCATAAGTGTATAGAACTAAAAGGAAAGTATATAATGAATCAGCTAGCCAATAAATCAATTAAATAGTACATTTGTGCAGTTTCACGCTTTTCCGGGGATAGGCCGAGAAAACCTTTTCGAAATTCGAGGCAGTGTGTGTCGAGTGGCGGAATTCACCAGTCCTGACCGGGGAAACAAAAACAAATAATTCTCCCCGACCACACTACGCCTCGATAGATTCATTATTTACCATTTATATACTTTTACCAAAATACTTTTTTTTGACCAAATATAATTAATTATGATAATTATCTTACCCATCTTCCAAAGCACCAACGAAATAACCTTCAGTGTTTCCCCGAAATCTTCCAATTTTAACGTTATCTGTAGCTACAAGATATTTAATCGGTTCACTTCTTTGTAAACTTAGATCCCATAAACATAAAACACATTTTTCTATGGCAACACTATTCTTATCATGTACCGTTAAAATCAAATTATTTTTTGTTTCAGAAAAAATTGCATCTATAATTTGAGATTCTTTCAAAAAACCTACATTTTCATCAAAATTCTTCGTTGAAATTGATACATAGCCATTACTGAACGGTACTTTAGATGTTTTAACTATATTTGTTACGTCGGTGCTCCCAGCGTTTAAACTTAAAATATTACTAACGCGACTTTCGACACGCTTTAGAAATTTCCTTAGTTTATTCACATTGTACTTATTATTATTAAATTTCTTCTCATATTTTTGATATGGCAACATTTTATCACAACCAACACCGTCTCTTTGCTCTAAATATACCCGTAACGGATTCTTTTTATAATCATAATTTTCATTTTCACTATCATTTAATTCCTCCGAAAAAAATGAAAATTGCTCATAATCTTTTTTCTTCTCAGTCCTTCTAACACTAAAACAGATATCTTCCTTAGAAAATTCAATTGGATTTTGAGTCCATTTTGTGTCACATAAGACCTCATCCGTTTGAATCTCTTCAGTGATACCATCGTCAAAAGTCTGTGCGGCTGTTTGCTTATAATTTAATCTACCATATGTTATCATAAACAAATCGTAAGGGATTGGTGACATTTCGAATAAATTGTAGGACATTTCATGCAGTGTTACCATACTTAAAATAATTTTGGCTCGTTCTTTTAATTTCTCAAATATTCTTTTCTTTCGTCTATTTTCTTTGGCTTTTGTGAAATCTATGAAAAGAGGTCTGGAAATTAAGAACAATGTTTGAAAAATTAATAATTTTAAAGCTCTTTTGAAATCTACCTAGAAACGACAAAACTTTAAAAGGATCGTGTAATGATCTCATCATTCGAAGAAGGGAAACAGAAATTATTTGTAACAGTTCTCTTAGAAAGAATTGGGAATTATATGAAAACTTTGATATGGCATTATAGGAATGGGATTTTTTAGCTACGTAACCTTCCTCCAGTATTATAGATATTGTGTTCTCGAAGGTCTCGAAGTATCCTACTGCATCTATTATTGTATGCTTATTTTGCAAAAAAATCTTGTAGCTAAATTTGGAAAAAATATTGTATTGTGATTTTTTTTTTATTTTATTGTATAAAAACTTATTTGCTGGTTTCCGAGAAAAGTCACAATTATTTAATATAATTCTCACAAAATTAAACATATAAATAAGTATAACTAAGAAGTAGTAAGAAAAAAATTCTATTAGATTAATCATACTTTTCCAAAACATCAATATGTAAGGTCTTCATGCTGGACATGTCTTGGAAACCTTCATCCAGGGACACTTTCTTCCCTTCATCATCTTTGCTCTTGTCTTCTTCCAAGTCTTCCCTAATAAACTCCATTGGCTTTGATTTACTCGCAGATCGATCTCGCAATTCGAAATTACCTAACAGTAAATTAACATTTATGAAGATACATATAAGACAACATCGTTGTTAAACCATCTAACGTTACGTCATATCGTTATTTGGGGAAACAATTAAAAAAAAGTTAAGTTTTAAATTCTTTGTACAAGCAATCATTTTGTAATTTTATAAATAAAATCTTTCTGTTACTAATAGGCGTAAATGTTAAAATATTATAATTTAAGCTAAGCAAAAGAATTATTACTCATACCAGAGTCCAACATTTTTTCTTCTTTTAGATATGAGTCTTCATTTTCAGCATGCTTGTCACTTATGTCATTGCTTTTCTCATTATCACTTCCATTATCATTGCTTTTTTCATCATCATCGCTATCTTCATTGCCAATATCATTATCATTTGTTTCATCACTCTTACTACCACTGTGATATGATTCAAAATCAGATTCGTAACTTTCAAAATCATCTTCGTAACTCACTTCATCATCACTAAATTTGTCTTGTTTTGCCTAAAATCGATTAAAATCTTATATAGATTGGCTCCGTTATAAAAAAAATTCTACTTTGATTTCCATACAATTGTTACAAGAAAATTATTTGACTATATTATAAGTTTAAAGTTTAATCAAAGCCTATTCAAGATAAGGCGCTAACGAAATTTCAACCAACTTTCAAAACATCACAATAATCCACTTACAATAAAAATGGTCCGGCGATATCTTAAAATTTTGTAATAAGTAAGCAAGTAAATTGTGATGAAACGTAACGGTTGGAATTGAAAGAAAAAAATAGCAAGAAGTGGATAAAAATAAATGTTAAAAATGGATTTCCAGGTTCGTTTTCCGTCGAAGAAATGAAATATTTTATTTTTTTGATTGAATTAAATTGATTTGCTTTAATTTAATTTCTTTGCTCTAGTGTCGACGCAAAATGAGGCGTTGAGTTCCGCCATACAAAACGCAGTGCCTTTGGAATACTGCAGAGAGTGGGGAGCACAGTGTCTTATCACTATGCTTCCTCTGCCTACTCTGCTACATACGGGATATAGCCTGAAGCAGAAAAAAAAGATTACCTTATTCTCCTTTTCTCCATTGAGATCCACAAAAAAAGCTTTTGATTGAGCTTTCAAATTTACGGGTAAATTAAGCATATCCGTATTATTATCAATTACATGTGGAGTAAGAACCTTAATTTCTTCATCTTCTAACGTTCTTGTATTAGTTCTTCGTCTTTCTGGAATATTTTTCATATCAAGTTTAATTTTATCAGCGGATTTTATTTTAACTTCACCTCTGTCTTTTATCTTTGAGTCTTTATTATCTTTTGTAATACTTGGTTCTTTTTTTATTACGCCTACATCTTTGGATGAATCATTTCTGCTCTTTGTCACACTTTGACCTATATCCTTTCTTCTTGTTATAGGAGAATTAACTGTTACATTAAATGGCACCTTTTTAATACTTTTGGTTTCTTTTAGTACAGTTCTTGCTGAAATAGGAGTTTTGCTGTCGTCTTTTTTGTTTCTATTACTTCTATTACTGACAGATGACGGAGAAGATTTGAGTAAATCCTTCATTGGAGATGCATTATTTACTTTAGTTGGAGGTTGTACTTTTTTAGGTGCTTTGATTGGATTATTTCTAGCGTAAATATCAGCTGTGGTTGTCTTTTGTAGGAAACTTCTAGGAGTAGAGACACTGTAGGCACTTTTCTTATGCTTATCATCTATTTTTTTGGCAAGCAGGTCATCTTTACAAGATTCCAATTTGATTTTTTTATCTGTAGTTTTCCTTGAAGTCTGCATTTTCTTCGAAGGTCTAAATATAATTATATAATAAAAAAAATAGATAATTTTAGATATGACCAGAGTTATTATCGACATTAAATATAAGACCGGGATGGTTGGCACTTGATGAGGGAGGCCTAGGTTCAGCAGTGGACGGCGATAGGCTGATTTAAAAAGAGTTATTATGACGGCTTTTTGGTTGCATTGATAAAAAAAACGTAGATAAGTCAATAAGTGATTACGAAATATCACGTATGACGAAATGTCCCAAAAAGGGAATTTATAAAACAGTGATGCAAATAACTGCATTATTGAACCCGTAATTTTATTCTTAAAAAATCTAATATTTACACATACTTAATTGAAATTATTAGAAACGAATAGATCCTCCGGAATAATTTTATATCCGTAACCGAAACCGATATAAGTAGCTTCACGCTGTATCCTGCACATAGCAGGGCAGGTTGAGAGAATTCGAGAAACTAGTGTTAAGACACTCAACGCTTTGCCTACTCCGATTAAAATAGTAAAACAGTCTAATTTGCGACTTATCTAAATGCATTTGAAGATATTAATTAATGAACATGAAAAGCATGACCTAAATTTCGAATTACGAGAAGATAAGTAAGGAGTTATGTATAAAAGAAATCTGGCGATAGCGTACTGTAGTAAAAGGAATGTATTTTAATATATTTTCCAAAATGGGTCACTAAGGTTAAATATAAAATACATACATACATGTATATGTCAAATTATCATATAAAAATTAAACAGCAAGATTAAAATGAGCACTTCTTGTATACTAAAGTCAACATACTAACACTATTCTATTGATTATTTATTTTCTTCAGACCTAATTTATTTATTCATAAGACAACTCACCTTTGATCACTTAAATCGACATCTTCTATAAAAAAAATTAAGAAACACTTAACTTTTAAATAACTTCGTGTAACACAAACAAGCTTATCACTATTTTTTAGTTATTTTTAATTTAAAATAATATTTTTAGCTATTATTTAAAATTGTCGTGACTTTTGTGACAATTGTGTATATAATTGGTTTCCATGGCAACGCCATTTTGAATTTTTTTTACGTGAAACGGCGTGTTTAAAGAATCGATTCGTTTGTTATTACGTGAGGTGTAGAAACATAAATAATTTCAGTAAAATTCTGATTAAGATTACAAATTACGTAAAATATGTTAAAATACTTTTTTCTATTATCTCTAGGGGGTCGTGGGGCAAGAATTACTTTTATTATCTCCCTCCGTGCATTTATTTATTCAACACGCAGACTCGAAAACTAGGTAGAATTAGGCGGAACGTATGTAGTGTTTAGGCATTTTTATCATTTAATATTACAGATTTTTATTAATTTTTTTTTTAGCTTCACGCTGTATCCCGCACAAATCAGAGCAGACAGAGAGAACCTAGTATTGTGATACTACGTTCCCCATTTTTTGCGTATTCTAGAGGCATTGCGTGTTGAGTGGCGGGACTCAACGCCGCCCTTTGCCTTGACATCAGAGTGAAGTAATGAAAATATTTCATTCATTAACATTTCTGTGTAGGAATTGAACCCAATTAAATTACGAGTAAAAATTCAAATTAAGATTTCTTTTGTTTATGAATTGAACACTATTATATAATAACTTTAAACTCAATTGTCAAGATCAATTTAAAGAAACAGCTCAATATTTTTTTTTATATTTAGGGTATTAAAACAAACACAAACTACGATCTTCATAGAGGACATGTACTTTAATTATATTATTATTTTCTTAATAACATGATAAATAATACAACGCGACACGAACAAAACATGTGGACGTGAATAAATATGAACAAAAAAAAATCATCACCACCTACTAACAAGCACATCACCTGTGATTATAATCATAAATTGATGATCGAAATCGTTAAATTGACGATGACAATAATCAATTAATGATTAAAATCTTAATCTGGTGATTATTTACAGGCCAGCAACAATTGTGGCCGGATCTTCCACACCTTCCTTAATCTTCCTAAGGAAGAGAACAGCTTCACGCCCGTCTATCAATCGGTGATCGTAAGTTAAAGCTACATACATCATCGGTCTGATCACAACTTGGCCGTTCAATGCGATTGGCCTCTCGAATATTCCATGCATACCCAAAATGCCTGATTGTGGTGGATTTACTATGGGAGTCCCTAATAAGGAACCGAAAACGCCACCATTGCTGATCGTGAAGGTACCACCATCCATCTCCTCGATTGTTAATCTGCCCTGTCTCGCTTTATCTGCTAAACCAGCGACTGTTAGTTCGATATCCGCGTAGGACATAGTTTGGACGTTTCTAATAACTGGGACTACTAATCCTTTTGGAGTAGCCACAGCTACTGATATGTCAACGTAATCTCTGTACACAATTTCGTTGCCATCGATTACAGCGTTTACCACCGGCTGATCCATAAGAGCATTGGCAGCAGCTTTCACAAATGGCGACATCAAGCCCAATTTAACGCCAAATTTCTTGGTGAAAGCGTCCAAATGCTTCTTCCTAAAGGCCATTATGTGGCTCATGTCTACTTCATTGAAGGTAGTCAACAAGGCGTTAGTGTTTTGAGCTTCCTTTAGCCTTTCGGCGATACGTTGTCGCATACGATTCATTTTGACTCGCTGTTCACTGCGGGTGCCCACTATTTCTTTGCTATAGTCCGCTGGAGGGACTTTCACTGAGGCAGTTTCGATTGCTTGCGCATGTCGGATGGCAGCTATGGGTATTGAGGAGACGGGAGCTGCAGGGGGAGGGGATGCAGGTTTGGGAGGAGCTTGAGGTGGAGGAGCAGCTTGTGGGAGAGGAGGTGGAGGTGAAGGAGGAGCAGCAGCTGATGGTGGAGGAGGTGGAGGTGGCGCAGCTGCAGCTGGTGGTGGAGCGTCAGCCTTCTTCTCAACTGGCGCTTCTTTTTTAATTGGAGCACCACTAGTTATTTCAAGTCTGAATAACTTCTGACCAGCCTTCACTGTGTCACCATCTTGGACATACAGTTCTTTAATAATACCATTATCAGGCGCCATTACGGGTATAGCTGTTTTGTCTGTTTCTATTTCTAACACCACTTCGTCAGCTGCTACAGCGTCTCCAACTTTTTTGTCCAATTTGACATCTCCTTCTGACACGGAATCGGGGAATCCCGGAGTCATTACATCCTGTTCTGCTTGAAGAGGGTTGGTAAAATGGATGGTGGCAACCTGATGATGGGCAGCCAGGACTCTGGGCTTCAGGAGTTTGGTCCCTGGAGCCACAGCGCCACAGATCTTGGGCACCTCTGTCGACCTAAACCGGAGGCCTTGGCTCTGCCTCCGGTATATCGTCTGCAAGTGTTTAGAGCAGCGTCGCAACATTGTTTGTCGTTTTCACTCTGAAAATAAAAAAAAACCATACTGGAGATTTCACAGATTTTTTTATTGTTTATCGTCATGTACGTTATGTTCAGTCCTATTTCAGTCTAGTTATGAGAAATGTGTGAATAAGAAACTCAATTTCAATAATTTACATTAGGTTCTCAGGCTTCCCCTGCCTAAGTGCTATGTGCGCATATGCGCGACAGATTGTGGGTTCGATTCCCATTCGAGGAAATGAAATATATAATATTTTCATTCTTCACTCTAGTGTCAAGGCAAATAGCGGAGTTAGGTTCCGCCTCTCCGGCGGAAAATGGGGAATAGAGTGTCTTAACACTAGGTTGCACGCTGCCTACCATGTTGTGTGCGTTATACAGCATGACGCTAAAAAAAATTATCTTTTTATAATACATATAATTTTATAGAAACATTAAAACACAAGTCTCATTTTAAATTATCTCTATTTAAACTAAACTAATGTAAACAAATGTATCACCCAACAAAAGATATGGATCATATCACATTTTAATTCACTAATTTTTTTAATTAATGCAGTGTATGAAATATAGAGAAAGCGTAAGATACTCCGTTCTTCACGCTCCGTCCAATTTTAGAGATATTCCGCGTTAATTGACGAAACTCAACGCCGTCTACCAGAATGGGAGTCGAACCTACAACCATCTCGTTTACAGTCACTGCACCTTTACAGCCACAAAATGCGACAATCGTTTCACATTACAACATATTTGCAATTTCAACGTCATGCCTTTGTATCTTATCTTATCAGAGAGGCATGGCGCTAGATATGAATTAAAAATTATAATCTGTGCGGCGCAGGGGTATAAGTGTGCGACTATAAACGCAAAAGGTTTTGGGTTGGATTCCCAATCGAGGAAATGAAATTATTTACTCTGGCAGGCAAAGTGCGGCGTTAAATTTCGTCACTCGATACGTAATGCCTTCAGAATTCGGCGGAATGTAAGAAACGTCTTAATGTGTGTCCATTGTGTGTCAAGTGGCGTAACTCAATGCCGCGATTGTGAATTAATATTATAATAAACTGTATTTCATCTATTATTTAAGAAAAAAATATTAAAAAGTTATAAAAATCACAAAAAAGAACGAAATATGTAATTACATTTTTTTAATTCCATTGTTTCTCAGTAAACACAATGAATGTAGGTTTGATTACCACACATCATAATTATTATATTCAAACTCCCTACAATACAAACCATTGTTAGGTTACATCACTCAATACACAATATCTGTAGTGTTTTAACACTAGGTTCCCTCTGCCTTCCCTACTATATGCGGGAGATGCTATGTGAAGCTAATAGATAGTAGACTATCATTTATCAAATGAAATCGACAATTATTTATTTATACATACATATATGTACATAGTATGATTAGATAAGCCATTATGTCATGTTTGCGTTAATATGATTCATATATGTAATATTTTATAATGCAGTAATATTATCAAATTTGTAATTTGAAATATGTTGCTTTACGACTGTTACTATGTTTTAAATTGAGGCCATCATAACGCAGGAGTACAAGCATGCAACAGTTGTAGGTTCCATTCCCACTTGGAAATCTAGATCTGGAGATCTAGATTTCCTCCAATTTGAATCAAACCCACTACCTGTCACATTACAATTGCAAACTTCTTTTGCTGCACCACTACGGCCAAAGAATATTTAAAAGTTAAAATGAAATAAATACTTTATTTCTGCACTTTCTATTTATAGCAACAGATAAAAATGCACTTCAATTTAATATAGATATAAGCTATGTAATTTAAAAGCATAGTTTTCTTTTTATATGCTCATTTAAAGTGACTTTTTAAACCATTGGTTTTTGAGATTAAAACCAAATTACATTTGTTATCAATAGGATGTAGCCCGAATTTGTTATAGACTTTTTTTTAAAGTTAAATTTATTTGATAAATAATTTTAATTACAAATGAGACATGTCTCAAAAATTGTATGGAAGGTAGAGAATTGAGTGTATTGACATAAGGTTCCCTATGCCTTCCCTGCCTTACAGTAAATGCGTAACACAGTTTTTTAAAACATTTTTTGTTTCTTGTAATTTTTTATGTTCTCACATTTTTTGGTATATTTTTATATTATGCAATTAGTCAATTTAATAACTTGATTGTTAGAACCTACTCTAAAAAAAATATGTAATAAATCAATTTAAAAATGTTGTAAAATTGAAAAATCTTATAATTTAATAAACTCTGCTAAATAAAAGTTTAGTCAAATCAAAATGCTACAAAACAATATATTTTCTAAATAAAAAGTAAATTTATTGGAATAACATTAGCTTTATAATTAATTGTATACTTGTGTCCAAAATTGATTAATTATTCTAGAAATTTTAATTTATAAATTAAATATAAAAAATACTGTTATTGTTAGTTATGTTAACAAAATATAATACTGTATTATTCAATAGTATTAGTATTAAAGAGTGCATTTAAAAAAACAGATAATATTCGCTATTTTATTATAAAAAAAATATTATTTAACAAAAAAGAGTCTACACATTTCAAGTTACATAAAAACTCTTTGCATTTCTAAGCAAATTTTAAAAGTAACTTAAAACATAAACGCCACTTATTGATACAATGACATAAAAATCGACCGAATAACACTGAAGTGATACAAATATTTAACAAAAACAATAAATTATCGGTAAAACATTGAAAACTGAGACAAGATAAAAATTGAGGTTGCGTCAAACATATGTGGAAGAAATGAAGGTTATTTATTAAAACTGTTAATATGTTAGTTATAAATAAGAATACTTACCTTTACGATAGTAAACACTAGTTATCACTGAACGTACAGTTATTTTGAGAAAAAATATGTTACATAAGCTTAGAGTCTCATGACACGGGAGCTTTTAAATCAATATTTCTAAATATTTTAAGGAACCATTGCAATATGTTTATTTGTTTGCGCCTAGAATTGAATTAATACTTCACTTTTATTTATTATGCTGCTTTATTTTAAAAGATGAGGCCCCAAAGATCTACATGTATTAAATTTGGTCTTCCTTAAATCTGGTTGGCGGCGACTGTCATGTGGCCCCGAATTAGGGCTGCGTTTCGTTAATGCATTTATAACTAAATGTTATTATAATATAAAATATATTTCTTTTCTTATTAAAATTGCATTTAATTTAGCTTATTTTAATTAATAAGTTTCTTGTTAATTTGTAACATAAAATATACATAATAGAGGTTTTTAATTTTTTTTTAACGAGCATTTCGTTTTTTCTTTATTGGAAACGTAATTTTCACGTTAAAATTATATATAATTAAGTTTAATATTATTTAAAAATATTTTCAAGATTTTTTTTATTAATTTGTAATTTTATTTGCAAGTAATAGTAGTTTATGAACGTTGTTTACGTGAAAATAATTAATTATTTTATTTATGCTACTTGCTACTAGATGGCAGTGTAGTCTATATATGTATGTGGAAATTCATAAAAATAGCTCAAAACAAAAAAATAAATCAAACTTAACTGTCTTAATTTTTTTTCTCAATTACATCATTAATTTATTTTAATTACAGCCGTAGTTAAAAGTGGCATGATATTAGCAGACAACTTTTTGAAACATTGCGTGTTGAGTAGTGGAACTCAACACCGTACGGTGTTTGCCTCGTTACCAGAGCGAGGAAATGAAAATATTAAATAATTCATTCCCCCAAGTGGAAATTGAACCCCACTACCGTCGTATTTACAGTCACACGTCGTACCACTGCTTCACGACGGTCTCAAATATAAAGTTAATTTATAGTTTTGCTAAAATCGGACTGTTATAAAGGTTTACATTAAAATGAACTTTAATGAAACTGAATAAGAATGAGTTTTAAGTAGATGTAGAGACAGGTGAATGCGAAAACTTTTGCTTGGAATAAGGTATGTGTGATATATATTTTATAATGCTATATAATTTATATCGCATTTGTGCGTCTTGTACAGAATATATATTTTTTTACGAAATACCTCTACATACATCCGTATGCACGTAAAAAGCATGAGGAGGTGGATGTATGAAGACGTTGATGACAGTGACCGAGGTGAAAGAGGTATGCAGAGATAGAGAGACAGCGCTTGGCACTCTGCTTTCTCTCTCTCTCTCTTTCTCTCTCTGGCTACACCTCTAGGATAAAGCAAGAAGCTAAAAAAACAAAAAATGAAACTAATTGTAAAAAAGGTGCTACAAATAGGTCGGTACATAATAATTCATAGCTTATGAAAAAAAATATTTTTTCATATCTTTGTAATGAAGATGGATATCCGCCTTTAAATTGGTAAAACGTGTACAGACATAACAAATTGTTTTTAACTGTTTTAGCATTTTTTTTCTTCTTTTTTTTTCCATTGTTTAAGTATTTTTAGTATAATACGGTTATACTGGTCGTCGTAGCGCAGGGGTAAAAACGTCCCACTGTAAACGCAACGGTTGTGGCTTCGATTGCCTCTAGAACTAGAGGGCATGAATTATTACTTATTTATATTCTCATATATTCCCTCTGGCACCAAAACCTATCGCGGCGTTGAATTCCGCCACTTAACATGCTATGCTTCGAAAATTGGGCGGAAAGTGGGGATTAATACTAGGTTCCCTCTTCTTACCCTGCGAATACAGCGGAATACAGCATTTAGCTGCTAGCTTCAAGTGATTCATATATATTATTTTCTAGCTTCACACCGTGTTCCACACCTAGCAGGGTAGTAGTCAAGGGAACCTGGGAGCCTAGCGTTAAGACGCTTCCTGTTCTGCATTTTCTCCGCGCCTCACTACGTCACCAGACACGATATAAAAATATTAATTATTTCATTTCCACGAGTGGGAATCGAACTCACGATCGTCGCGTTTAGAATCGCGCTCTTGTGGAACACAAGAAAATTCTCAGGAAAAAATATTCAGAAATATGTTTTTAGTGTCGATCATAAGAGTAATCTTAAAAAAATGTATTTTCAAAGTGTTGTTATTTTTAATATGTGCTGATTGACACCAACCTACATTTATTTTTGGCTACTGCGTGGTGTTCAATATTGAAACTCTTTTAGTTATAAGTTTTGAAGGAAACGTGAGTAGTTGGTTCAGTTCCGTCACCACCGTTTAAGCTTTGTCGACAGTTCAAGGCACTATAACCACGATGGTTGTCGGCGTGGGCGTATCTATCTCCTATTTTTGAGGGGGCTTGGACTTTATCTTTGAACAGATATAAAGAAAAAAGTATAAGTTTTCATTAATTTCTCAGGGCAAATTATTTAAATTATTTGTGAGTAAAATTTCTAGGAGTATTCAGGACTATTCTGGGTTGGGCGCGGACCACTCGGGCCCCTATATCCTTTTAAGGCAAAATTAAAGCGTTAAGTGCCGCAATCCAACATCTAAACGCAACGTGCGTGATAAATGGAATGTCTTAGGTTCTATAGGCTCCCTCTGTCTATCATGTTATCGGTACAAAAAAAATTGAACCCGCTAACACTGTTCCAATAAACCATACAAATTTACATACAGGTAACAATATCGTGAGAAAGTAAATAATAAAAAACCCTATTTTAAATAAATCTTAAGCGATATTAAATAGAAATTGATTGTTAAATCGTCTGCTTAGCTTTGACGTGCATGTCCTTTGACCAATGACTCATATGGAGAATATCTTATATATAGCAAGGCAGGCAAAGAGAACCTAGTGTTAATACTCTCCGTTCCTAACGCATCATCCAATTTTCAAGCTATTGATGTTGACATGACATGTTGAGATAATCATACTCCAGTAGTCGGATGAAATAAATAGGGTTAAGACACTCCGTTAACTTAGTGCTAAGCGTTGTTTTGATTGGCTGTCCGCAGATTTTTTGCAAAAAGAGGGTATATCATTTTTGCGTCATGTATAATACATAATAATATAGATTAGTTAAAAGTAATTAAAATTCCTCATATGTGTTACACACGAGACCGCCCAGGCAGTCATTTTGTCACACCACTTCAGGCTTCCTAAGTAAATACTTAATCGTTTCTCAAAATTTTAGTTATTTATTTAAAATTTTAAAGAAAAGAATGGACGGCCACTTTATTTGTTTTTTTATCTTCATTGTGTATCGCGCATATTTTAACGGGGAAGGTAAAGGGGACCTCGTGTAGCACCTTAGCTTAGCGTCCTTTAAATGGCAGAACTCAACGTTATGCTTGTAAAAATATTTTTACATGAAAATATTATTTCGACTAAGAAGCTAGAATCGAAGAGACTTTCCTTACGTTTTTCGTTTCTATGTAACCCGCTGTACCTGCGGTCACGGTTACTTCGGGCACTTAGAATGTGTCAGTGGGTACACAACGAATGGCTTTTTTCATTTGGTACGTGAGGAGCCGCGTGTAAATACTAGTTATCAAATTTTAATTTTGCACAGCGGAATCCTAAATATGTATTTTTAAAGATAATGAATCAAAATGAACAAAAATAGAGCAATTAGAGCGTCGTTAATTAGATGAATTTCGAATTTATCGGCGAGAAAATCAAAATTAAATATTTGATTTCTCGATGATTGGGGTTCAATTCTCACTCTGAGAAATGAAGTATTTTCATTTTCCTGATCTGGTAAGCAGAGCGCGGAGAACGGTGTATCCTAACATTAGGCTCCCTCTGTCTAACCTGCAATGAGCGAAATAGGGTGGAAATTCATAAACAGTGCATTCAGTCAAACCCACTCCACCAAGCCACGACGGTAAATTTTAAATTCATTTAATTACGACAAACCGCGTCTTTGAGTTCTGGTGGTCATCATGTGTCATATTTAAGAAGTTATTCCCTCGCTTGTGCTCCTGCACCAGGATGGCCTCGTACTAACGTATGTAATAGTCTATAGCTTTTCTACATATTGGACTGTCCAATACATCATGTTTTTTTAATTCGAACCAGTAGTTCTTGAGATTAGTGCGTTCAACCAAACAGACTCATCAGCTTTATAATATTAGAATAGATATTATTCAAAAGCTATTTCAATAGACAGTTAATCCTATTGTAATAGATATACTCGTGTAGGTACAACTTTTTATCACATACATATTTAAAAAGGGCCGCAGGTTCGATTTTCGGTTAGGGTGCATCCTCCATTATTTAATAGTTATTATTTGTATTTGATGTTCTTAACGGTAGATTAAAGTACAAAGAGGCATTGTTCTTTGGTAGTGATACAATTTTTTGACTCTTAGTTTAGAACATGTTTGACTGGTTTTCGTACGACATGTTTGACGTATTCGATTTAGGGGAAATTATTTGTCATTAATTTTTTATGTGTCAATATCATTAAAATATTTTTTTAATAGAGTAGGCAAAGATAATCTTGATCTAATTGATCATTTAATTATATTCGTATGTATGTCATAATATCATTTAACTCTTTAGTATTTTTTATGAAAAATATATAAATTTTATTAAAAGAGTTATTTAACACTAGCTTCTGTTTATATCACTAAAAAGAAACAACTAAAATTGTGTCTGTCTATATTTACTAATTTTATTAACCAACTTCAAAAATGAAGATTATTAGTTTGACATGTAGGTTTTTATGTTATCACTTCTAATTATATGTTGAAATTGAATAATATTGGAGTGTGATAATTTGTTTAGTCTTCAAAGCATTGGTTCATATGTGTGTCTTCTGTATATTTGCACCTTTGTTCACACTACTCTTAGTAACTACAAGTAACATTGATCAGGGAGCAATAAAAATCTCTTTAAAATCAAAATCAAACTCACAGCAGACATGCACTTTCTGCCGAATTCTGGAGGCATTGCTTACTCGGTATACTCTTTAAAATCGGTTCAGTAATTCTCGATATATGGGTAGGTATCCATGCATTTTTCAAGGCGACATGTAGATACAATATAGGTAGGTATCTAGGTAATTGACGGGTATTTCAAGTTGGCCTAAAAAGTCATAATTAAAAATTAATTATGACTTTTTACTACATCTGGACATCGAACCCGGACTATCCCGCCAGCTGACCGGGTCCAAGTCGTATTTCTCAGAACACGTCCGTCGACCCATTGTTTTGCATAAACAGATGTCTTGTAGCGCACATGTTGCGGATACGCGACGAACGTATTCTATAAGTTTCTTTTGGGTTTTACTCTTTATATTCCTACTAGTGGACCCGAAGGCGGCTACGCCCGCTTGAACTATACGAATATTTATTAAATATATTTATGAAAATATTTTTAGTTTTCAATAGGGAGATGCGTTAAGCAAACTCATCTTGGGAGACGTTTTCTAACAACAAACTTTCCAAATCGTTGCTTAGCAACGACGGTTGTTATTAACATGGCGGAATAAAGTGCATGTCAAACTAATAAGTATTTTAATATATTGATATATATAGAAAATATTACAAATATGAGAAAAAAAAGTATTATATGTTCATCCCGAGACCGTCCAGTATCTCTACATGAGTATTTTATCACAATTTAATTTAAGTTTGGCCCTGATTGCGTAAAAGACAGACAGACAGACAGACAGAGTTACTTTCGAATTTATTATATATGTAGGTATAGTTTAGTAGTCTAGCGTGGACTTCAAGACGCGACATAGAAAAATACCGTTTTTTTCTCGTTCCCGTAGACATTTTGCAAAATCATTTCTTAGTTATTAGGTCAGGCAGCAGGGTAGGCAGAGGGAACCTTGTGGTAAGACACTCCGACACATTGCGTGTTGAGTGGAGGAACTCAACTCCTTGCCTTGCCTCGACACCAGAGCGAAGAAATGAACATAAATTTAAATAAATATTTTAGTTCCTCGAGTGGGAATCGAACCCACAACCGTCGCGTTACACCTTTGTGTCGCTGCGCCACGACGGCTTCGTATATAGGTACATATAGTGTAAACTTACAACTTTTTTAGTGTATAAACCTATTTTTCTTTGTAAGAACTAGCTCAACTAGATACCAATAGCGTAGCTAGCTTTCTACTCAGTTTTTTTATTACCGATGGTTTAATTAGCGGTTTTGCTAACACCATGCATCTCTACTAATATTATAAAACTGAAGAATTTGTTTGGTTGAACGCGCCAATCTCGGGAACTAGTCCTTTGAATTGAACTATCTTTTGTGTTCGATAATCCTTGTACTGTGGAAGGCTATTGGGCTATTGAGTGTAGACTATAAAGTAATTAATAAAGCAAATTATTATTTGTTAATCTATAAGCAAGTTACTTTTCTTACTCATTCATTTCTTTTTGGGGATATACGTCATTCTTTTGTACGATTTCATTAATTTTTTTTAAAAAGATTTGGAATTTACAACAATGACGTAAAAAAATTATTAAAAATTTAACCGATTTCAAACATAAGTCCCATTTTAGATAGATTATACGAGTACATGTACCATGGGCAATGGCCTGTTACGGTCCCGCTTAGCCACTGGCCTAGGCCACCGGAGTCCCCAATAAGTACCCGAAAAAGATTTCTTCAAAATAAAAAAGATGGCCCCCTTCCAAAAATTCGTAAATAAAAAACTATTGACCCGATTATGATGAAAATTGGACTATTATTAAGGTTATTTAAAGATAAAGCTGATGGAAAAAGAACATTTTCATATGAATTTTAGTTTACGAAAAATTTGTGGCGCAGAATCTTTAGAAACAGATCATCATACTCAAAAATTATAAAATTTTGAAAATGTCACACATCACTAATAACTTACTTTTTTTGAAGTTGGTTTAGACACCGGTATTATTACTCGTATTAGCTATAGCATCTCAGTTCTAAGCTTCGCGAATTGGGTCACTGACTTGCAATATCCCACGCATTACAAATATGTAGTCGTCTAACCAGCTTTGGTAAGAATAGAAGAATATCATTATCTATACTAATATTCTAGAGTTTGTTTGGTTGAACGCCATAATCTCGGGAACTACAGGTTGTTTTGGCGTTAGAGCGCCCATATATCGAGGAAGAATATAAGCTATATTATATCACGTTAATCGTTTCGACGTAATCCACTGTATCGGTCAGAGTTACCTCCTGAATGGCGGAACTCAACGCCGCGCTTTCTTTTTTTATGATCAGACGATAATATTAAAACATACTGTTACTATAGAACTTCTAGTTATACTTATTACTTGTAACTGGCGATTAAAATTTACCTAATAGATACATTCCCATTTAGGGAATATTTCACAAGTGCCTGACAAGTTCCTGTTAATTTATTGAACAGATATACATGTATATTGGTGTCCTTATCTTATTTACAAGAGTAGAAAGAGATAGTACTATATATATATTTGGTTGATAAATTATGTAACGTTATATGAGGTTGTAGCGCAGGGCACAGGTGCAGCGTAAACGCGACAGTTATGGGTTCCATTCCTTGATTATAAAAAATTCAACATTTTCATTTCTTCACTCTGGTAACGAGGTAAAGCGCGGCGTTGAGTTTCGTGACTCAACAGACAATGCCTCAAGAATTCGGCGGAACGTGTGGGACGTAAGTATTACTTTAGGTTCCCAGATTCAAAAAAATTTTTTAAGGGTCACGGTGTATGTTGAAACCTCTATGTAATCTTGGTATATGCGCGCAATGCAAAGATAAAATAATAATAAATTTGTAAGTAGGTAGGTACTATTCATAATTCATTGACGACGTCGTATCGGTCGTAGTGCAGTGTTTGACTAAAAACACGCCGGTTCTGGGTTTGATTCCCACATGGTGGAATGGATTATTTTAATATCCTCGGCGCGGCGTTAAGTTACACAGTGAGTGGGGAACGCAGTCTTTTAACACTAGGTTCCCTCTGCCTACCCTGCGTTACGCGGGATACACCGTGAAGCTAATCTAAAAAAATATAATTTATTGATACGTAACAACAGATAATCTATAGATACAACTCTAAAGAAACAGGTAAGAAAATCGGGCGAAAGCAGTTTTTTTTTCAATCGCGATCATACGATGACCACGCTGGCATTCGGCTTTCGGCAGTACCAGCTCAGCTCTCGGTCAGAGTGGACGTATGTCCAAATTACGCGGGAACATCGCGCCAAAAATACGATTTTACTTACATTACTGACATAACATACTTTAAAACTTTTAATTTTATATATAAAAAACATTGATTAAACAAGTGTTTGTGCGTTTATGTGATTTTTGTGTTCAAAAGTGGACTGTGTAAGCTGAATTGTGGAAAGGTAACTTTTTTTACTACGTTTCAATGCAGCATGCACTAAGGACACATGGTGTACAGCCTTTGAACTTTTTTTTAATTTACACATAATTGACAGAAAGTCAATGAAATAATTGGCATATAAAATTTTGTGCAATTATGTTGTAATTTTTTTCTGTAAAGGTTAATTTATTAAAAAATATAAGTATTAATAAACAACTACTATAACCAAAAATTTTAATTTTTATTCATTTAGCATTAATGCATTTTTTAAAATATGTGAAATCTCTTCTCCACTTTTTACATTTGCATATAAAATTATGAAATCCTCAAACATACTGTTTTATTTACATCTAAGAACAAAATACCATTTAGCTTTTTTTTCATATTGAAATGAATTTGCTACTATCTCTAGTAACGAGGCAAAGCGTGGTGTTGAGTACCGCCATTCATCAGCCAATATTTCAAGTTTTCAGCGGAAAGTTGGGGGTAGAGGAAATGTAAGATACGGAGTGTTTTGACACCAGGGTCCCAGGTTCCCAGGTCCCAGGTCTGTCTACCCTGCTATGTGCGGGACACAGCGTAAAACTAAAAAAAAGTCAAAATAAACATTGTTTTATTAGGTTATTCGATTTTTTTTAAATACAATATTTTATGATTATTTGTGAAATAGGCTGAATAAACGAACATCTTAGTCACTGCATTCTCAGTTTACTAACTTTCTTTCAAATTAAAATGAACTCACAAATATGTCATACATACAAATAATCTAATTTTGTCTCAATACTAACTAATATGTCAATAACCTTCACGTCTTACATATAGCAGGGTAGTGTTAACACACTCCGTTCTTCTCTTTCCTCCGTTCTCCCGAATTCGAGATCAACGCCACAACTTGAACATAATACGTACGTATGTACGAGTGTACTAAATAAGCAAAAAGATAAAAATAAATTAATATGCACATTTAAAATTTTATTTAAATTATTTTGCATGTTACTATGTCAGAAATGTATTCATATTAAAGAGTTAAAATAAAACAATTAATATTTAATTTTGTAAACACGAAGTTCAGGGTTTCCATATTCACGCATTCATTTAATTTCTACGCTCTAGTAATAAGAGAAACTGCGGCGTTGAGTTCCGCCATACAACACGAAATGTTGCAATGATTGGGCATGCCATTCCACACTTAGGAAAGAAAAATAATATTTAAAACGTAGATTTTTTTTAACGTAGCGGGTTTTGAATCCGCGCGTTTTGGAAACCGTCCGAGCACTCTGACCACTAAGCCACACGTTCTTATCAAGCTACGTCGAATTTCTTATACTCTTGTTACAACATAATTATGTTGTTAGTATTTTGAAAGTGATATTCCACACTTAGCGGTAAAAAAAATAACATATAATTTAAATTTATCGTTTTCATGAAATCCTTGGATTATTAAATATTTATGAATAATAAAAAAATCTATATGTAAATAATTTATATACTTAGATTTTATGTGTTTAGTTCTTGGACAGACAATTATAGTGAAAATAAAAAGAAAAATAAAACATGTAATATTATATTACAGATTATAAAAAACTTATTATAAAAATATTTATTTTTTATTTTTTCGCTGTATTTACAAAACAGCTCGGTTTTAAGTTCTGCCACACTTACATAAACACAAATGCAACACAAAAAAAAAATCCTAAAAAAATAAGGAAAAGAAAAAATTAAATAAAAAATAATCCATTCAGAAATAAAATTAACTCCATAGGACGGTCGGCCTTTATCATTCTATTTGCATATTATATTTGTATATGGAGATAAAAAAAAAATCATTTGTTTATATTATATGGGATTTGTACCCACGGCCTTCCTTACTTGTATTTTAATTTTAATAACACTATTAAAGTTTATTTCGTCACATTACGTTTATTCTTTAGGGCAAAGTGCGTCTTGAGTTCTGTCTTACCGTGGAATGATTTGAAATTACCTGAAAGTAAAGTACAGAGTGTAACACTAGGTACCCACTTACTCTTATATGTAAAGGAAAGTAAATATAAACAAATTATTTTGTTTACTTTTATAGAGTAAACCAAAATACTCTTAAGGCCAGTCGTGGCGCACGCCACAAGCGTGCGACTGTAAACGCGATAGGTAGCGGTTTCGATTCCACTCGGAGGGAATTCGGCGGTAAATAGGGAACGGTAATTTCTATTTGGAAAGAGAGATTTTTTATATGTTAGTTATGCCACTAAATTGAAACGCTTTCAATCGAGCAGGTTGACCTGAGTGTCTTAACACTAGGTTCCCTTCGCCTACCCTACTGTATGCGGGATACAGCGTGAAGCTATATATTTGTTTCTTTGGCTCAGTGCCACAGCGTGCGACTTTAGACGCGACGGTTGTCAGTTTCGATTCCACTCGGAGGGAATAAAATATTCAATATTTTTATTTTCTCGCTCTAACAAGACAAAGCGCATTGGTTACATCTGGCACTCAATTTAAGTCTCAAAAATTCAGTGGTCTATGGGGAACTGTATGTCTAACACTAGGTTCCCTAGGTTCCTCCGCCTCTGCTATATCTGGGATACAACGTGATGAAACTGCATTTGTCAGTTCGGTATTTCAAGTGAGATATGCACATTGTAGTTTCCATTATTTTAAGTTATAAATATATTATGCTCACACTAATGAAGTAATTAACATGTAATAGGTAACTTGTAAAGAAGGAAAATTATAAAATTTATATATAATTGACGTTAATTAAACAAAAGTTCTATGGTTTTTAGCTTGTTAATTATTAGAAATTTCATTGTATAATTGTATTTTTTGAGGTGAGGCTCTTGAGGCTGTAAACAGAGAAATAAAATATTTAATGATTTCATTTCTTTCCGATGATCACACAATGTCCTGAAAATTCGGCGAAGAGTAAGGAACAAATTTGCTTTACACTATAATAGGTTCCCCTGTGTATGGGTACTTTAAGCGGGGAGCGTGGAGGCTAAAAATAAGTTTTTTTTTGGAGCCTTGATTTAAGCCAGCCGTCGTGGCGCAGTGGTACAGCACTACAGGAATGTAACGTGAATTTCTTAATACTAGGTGCCCTCTCGTAGGGTAGAGGCTATCCATATTTACGGAATACTGAAGCATGAAGGTATAAAAAAGCAATTATTTTATTTAGGTAGTTAAAAATATTATTTATCTGTGGTATACTAATTTAAAAAAAATACAACCAAATGTCAAATTCAATTGGCCAGTGTAAATGAAGGTGTTTATTATCTATGCACTCGACTGAGTGCCGCTCGCGCTGTCAATTGTATGAGAGGATCGCAGATTATAAATAATATTTTATTGATGGTTTGTTTTTTTTATAAATAGCATTTTTTATTATTATTATTATAATAAAAGCTGGGCCATTCATGGCGCAGGGGCACAAGCTTGCGATTGTAAACTCGACAGATTGTGGGTTCGATTCCCACTAGGGGAAATGATTTTTTTTTTTGGTAAAGGCAAAGCGCGGCGTTACGTTCCGCCGCTCAACATGCAATATCTGCAGACTGTTTTAATATTAGGTTCCCAGGTTCCCTCTGACTACTGTGCTATCTGCGCGATACAGTGTGAAGCTAAACAAAATTGGCTTATAAAATGAATATTGTTTATTTCATTATTTTTATTTTAATGAATCTCATATTATATAAAAAGAAATGTAATGGTGGTTGTTCTTAAATTAACAATAATAGTCTTATTAAATTTTAGTTTAGAAATGGCTTTTTCTAATAGATATTGGTCATGTACAAACCTAGGTCTTAAATCAATAAGTCCTACTAATATAATAATTGTGAAAGTTTGTGACGATTGATGTTTGTACCACTTTCACGCAAAAACTACTGAACGGATTTAGATGAAACTTTACATACTTTTAAAACATCTTATACACCAGAACAACATATAGGCTTTAATTTATGTAAACATTTTGTATAACTTGGCTATAATATAAAAAATTCAATAAGCATATATAAAATTAAAACGTAGTACATCTTTCGTAATTTCAATGAATGGACATTATGATTGAATTGCATTATATGTATTGTCTTTTAAATGGGCAAAGGCTAAATAATTAGGTTAAAATATACGTACTTATATGTTTATATAAAAGACGTGCTTATAGCTCGGTTGTATCGATGGTTGAGGGTTCGATACACATTAGAAAAAAGTACGACAAAAATATAAAGGATATCGTTAATAAAAATAGATCATATAGTATTTTTATTCACCTGTTTTGTTGGTTCTGTATCCTGCATATAGGCTGAGGGAACCTAGTGTCTGCACTCCGTTCCCCACTTTCCAAAAAATTCGGTGTGTTGGATGGCGGGAGGGGGAACTGAACCCTACTAGAGCGCAGAAATGGAATCAAATTTAATATGTAAAATATGTATAAAAATAATAATTTGAATAAGTGGGTTCAAACTTGCTGTCTAAAACCATCAATAGAATCTATTAATACTTTTTTCTTCACCCTGTATCTCGCATATAGCAGGCAACAGGAACTTTGTGTTAACACACTCCATTCCCACCAAATTGAAAATATTGCATTTAAAGTGGCGGCGCCCAACGCTGCGGCTTCTTGAAACGTCAAAGCTTTTTAGAAAGTAAACGTCAACCTTGTGTTTAATTATAGATTTGTAATTAAGTTTTTTAGAAGAAAAGTTTTAGTAAAAATTACAATTTGTTATAGTCACGGTTGTTTTAAACAAAATCATTACACTGTATAGGTTGAGTGGTACTCGTAGAATCAATTTAGGGTAACAAGTTCTGTTTATACAACGAAATGCAACTACTTTTTCAATGTATCTAGTAAAAATATTTGCCATTTTCTATTCCAACTCAAAGGAATGAAATATTTAATATTTTCATTTCTTCACCCTGGTCGCGGACGGAGAGTTCTAACATTATCCAGGTTCCACGTTTTCCAGGTTCCCGTGGCCTACCCCAATATAAACAATTATTTTTAAGTATTTAAATGCAAATATTTTAATTTGTTTACTCCCTTTAAGAGGAAGTTATTATCAATTATATTATTATTCGTCCTAAGTAAGCGTACAGCATGTGTGTTGCGAGAAATAGTGAATCATAATGACGCAGGTACAAATCCTAGAATATTAGAAATTATCTATTTTTGTACAGTGTTACCGTCGTGGTACAGTAGCAGTGCCTGATTGTGACCGCGTTGGTCGTGGGTTCTATAGACACTAAGAGAATTGTTATATTTAAATTATTTTCATTTCTCCGCCTTGCACTGATAGACAAAACGAGGCGTTGAGTTCCGCCAATTAAACTAACGATAAAATTAGCAATATGTGGATAACAGAGTGTTGGCTCTCCAAATGTCAATGTCAAACACCTCCTCCCTTATTATATGGGGAAAAGTTGTTTTTATATCGTGGTTGTGATTATCAAGACACTCTATTGCATCATGCATATCATCATATCAAAAAAAATATATATAATCATTCCCTCTCACGCGAATCGAACCCACGGCCATCACGTTTACAGTAAGAGCCTGTCACTTCGCCAAGACGGCCTCATGAATGAGAGATGTAGAGATAACAAAAATTATTATAAAATTAGTAATGCAATATAATATTTAATTAGTCACCTGATAATATTCCACGTAATACTATTGAAGGCCATTTTGAGTATCGCGTGATTTTGTCAAAGGAATGTATGTAGAGGCATTGTGACGGAGAGGTACGAGTGTCCAATAGTAAACGCGATCGTTGTGGGTTTGATTGCCATTCAATGAAATGAAATGTTTAATATTTTCATTTTTTCGCTCTGCTAACGAGAAAAAGCGCGGCGTTAAGTTATGTTAATCAACACGAAATGCCCCTTTAGGGAAACGCAGTATCTTAATACTAGGTTCCTTAAGCCTATCCTCCTATATGCGGTAGATGGGTTTGTAGGGGTATTGCAAGTATTAATATTATTTATAAATATCAATTGTTAACACGCTAAATCAGCGCCCTGAATTTATTCGCTACAAATGCAATTGTGAAATTATGTTCCACTATTGTTTTGTAGCGTATAAATAACCAAATTAAATATACAGGGTGGAATTGTCAGCGCCACTTTAAATGAAACCACAGTTTTAACTACTCTATAAAAGCCTAATATAATTCGAAAAAAAAATAATTCCCAAAAATGAAAGAGTTATTTTTTCAAACAAAATAAATAATAAAATTATCGTTTTAAAATAAAACGCCATTTGTAAAGTATAACATAGGCACGCACACACTTACCTGTCAAATCGGAAACGTCGCACACGTATGTGTGCGTCACACGAAATACAGGTATGGATAAAAATCGTGAAATGAAAAAAAAATCCTACGTCCAAACTGTTGAGGTACCTTGATTAATTTCTTAGGTGTGGGTTTGAAATATATTACCCTATATGCAGTTTCAATAAAAGAAGCGCTGCCTCTTCCATCCTGTATAATAAAGGAGTTGAATATAAGGTCTCGTCTTATTAACATCGCCACGATACCAGTAGCCCACAGGTTAAAGAATAACTACCAAGTAACATTTCAAGAGTTTTTATTCTAGAAAATGAAAATTCACTGCTTTTTTCCTTTTAATATAGTTTAAAAATAACATTTTTCTCATCTAACGCAACGGTAACGTAATCTTTTACACGTCAACGATAAGATAGCTACTATAGCCCACTTATTGTCGATAGATAAAATATTTTTAACAACAGATTTAATTGTATATATATAGCCCATATAGGCGATGTGTGGCGGGGATTGTTTAGCGTAATTCAACGCCGCACTATTTTAGCGGAGCAAGTAAATTAAAATAATAAATATTTACTATTATATATATAGAAATATTATAAAAATACTAAAATTTAGCATTGTTCAATTTTTATATCGATACGTTAGGTACTATATAGGTCTGTAGGCTCTTTGGTTTCTTATTAAGACGGCCGCAAGCCGAAATTCGAGTCCCGCAGGGGGCGCCCTTACCGCTTCACCAAATAGTGCTTGTAAATTTTTCAGGGACAGAATATCCTCTTCCCTACCCTACCGGTGTCGCTGTAAAAGCCAGTAGGGCTAATAGCATTAACCTGAAGTTCATAAAAAAAAGTAAGCTAAATAAAATACTTTACGATTAATTCCAAACTGGATTAGTAAAAAAGTCCAAAAAAAGTTCCTTTTTAGAGTTCCGTAACCAAAGGACCCCTATTAACGGACATACAGACTACAGACCAAAAAAAAACATTTAGTTCGGAACACACATATATGTATACAAAATTATGTAATAAAAATCGATAACCTTGACTTCTTACTTCGATAAGTGTAACAGATAACGAAAATCCGTAATTTCATCAAAACATGATATGCTAATACATAATATTGGTATCAAGTCCGTCTTGAGGCTTACACACGTTTCTAACCGACATTGAAAAAGGAGGTTATCAGTTTGACGTGTATGTAAATAAAGAATTTTTTTTAGCTTCACGCTGCATCCCGCACATCTCTGGGTAGGCAGAGGGAATTTAGATACTCCGTTGTGGGTTCGACACCAACTCGGAGGAATGAACTATTTTCATTTTCTTGATCTTCGCTTTCCGCCCAAAATCGAGACATTGCGTATTGCGTGGTAGAATGTCTTAAAATTAGAGCAGTGCGGCGAGTATCTTGACATTTAAACAACTCTAATAAAACAATCTATACAAATAACAACCATCATATCTCTTGTTCCAGATCAGCGATGGAACTGAAATCACCGAAAGCCAAGAAAAAGTCAGCAATAAACGTGACTTGGAGGAGAATGTTACGGACACCAGTTCTTCTCCTTCTCCTGCTAGGTTCTATCAATTGTGACAATGAAGAAGTGAAGCATGCCAACGAGAAAATCCGACATAGTCCAAATAATAACGCTAGTGTAGTAAAATTGGCGGACATTAGATATTTAAGGCGACATTTGAACAGGGAGATGGTCAATTTTGTGATGACTGATTACCTGATGGACGGTGAGGTGGAGAACCGCGTGCACTATAATGGGGTGACAGCTAAGGAGACTATGGTGGGCGCTGATGGGTCAGTATATTTGTGTTTTAGTTCTTCTCTTTTTCTGTTTAATTTTTTTGTCAAGAAGTACCTCATTCTTCTTCCTCATTCTTCAAATCTTAATTCCCATGAGTCTCGTGACTACTAGAAAAATGTTCCCTTTATTAAATTTATTATTGTTTTATTATTATTATTATTCCAATTTGGTAAAACAAAGTCCACCGTAATTTCCGCCACTCCACTTACAAATTCTTAAAAATAGGTGAAAAGTGGAAAAGTGAGAGAGAGAGAGAAAACATGTTTCCACTCGTAAGATTTAAACCCACACAAGTCCGCTAATAAAACTATTTAAAAACGAAGCGAACCCGAGCTTAAACTCTAGTTATTTTACAATAACTTATAATGTAACAGTTAATATTGCTCTAAACTAAACAAAACCGAGTTTAAGCGCTAGTTATCGTATATATTACGCCTACGCGCTTATATCGACCTAATAACAGTGACCTCGATGGTTCAGTGGTACAACGCACTCGATTTTATCTTTCTAACAATGGGTTCATTTATTTAGAAGCAACAAGGATCGTTGTTTAATTTGCAACAGTAATTAATTTGTAGTAATATGTATATTATCTCTAGATAATTATAATTAAGGAAACTTTTGTATGAAAGTGGCATGTATGTGTGTGTGAGTGTTTTTTTTTTTTAATTTTATGATGTACTAGCTTTTACATCCGGTTTTCCTTCATGGTCAATTGAATTGAATTCTTGATATATGGCATTTCATGGCGTTTCATGGTCGAAAGGAAATTGCTAAGGAGATGACGTATGATGAGGAAGTATGACGTATATATAACCATTGCGTGGTGAGTAGCGTAACTCAACGCCGCGCTTTGCCTCGACATCAGAGCAAAGAAATGGAAATATACATTTAAATAAGTATTTCAATTCCTCGAGTGGGGATCGAACCCACAACCAGTCGTGCTTACAGTCAAAATTTGTATAGAGACTGAGTCTCCGTATTTGTACTGACTGTAAATGCAGCGGTCATGGATTCAATTCCTATTCGGGGTTTTAATTATTTTCATTTCTTTGTTCTGGTAACATGCAGCGTTGAGTACCGCTTCCCAAATTGAGATACTCTGCCTACCCTGCTATTTACGGGATACAGAGTGAAGTTAAAAAAAGAAACTTCAATATAGAATTGTTTATATTAAAACGCCCTATTTCGCTTTTAGTTTATTTTAGTTAGCTTTTTAGGTTATCTGGCTTTAGGACAATGTTTTTAGTTTAACTAATATAGTCCATGGGGTCATCGAGGAATAGGATTTGATACTTTTAACTTCGGTAGGCAGAGAGAAGCTGGAAATGTAGTGCTAAGACACTCCGTTCCCATTAAGACGCTCCTGTTAGCTACTTTCCGTCGAATTCTGAAGACATTGCGTGTTAAGTGGCAAAACTCAACGACGCGCCTTGCCACGTTACTATATTATAGTAAATATTTTTTTTGTCTCGAGTGGGAATCGAACCCACGACCTTTTCCGTTTACAGTCACACAAAAGAGCCCCTGCGCCCTACGCTGGCCTCACAGTGTTAAAGTGTTATTTCACACTTAGGAAAATAAATAGTTTTTTTACAACCGGAACCGGAGGTTATTTTATTGGAAACACCGGTAATTAGTTCTTTAATCCATTAACATCACTAGACAGAACCATACAAAAGTACAGATTTGTTAATTCTAACATAAAAGCCGAAACATAAACAAAAATTGAATACGTTTACTTCTCGAACGCGATGACAGACACTCAACACACTATAAGGTGGCTATAAAAAGATCTTAATTCTAGGATTTTCTAAATTACTTGTAAACGTATAAATAAGACAATGTTTGGCTGTGAACGCGACGGTTGTGAGTTCGATTTCCTTGGCGTAGTGAAACAAATTACGGCGTTAGGTTCCGCTAGGTAGGTATCGGAGTGTTTTATAGCTAGGTTTCCTCTTCATACATTTTTTTAGCTTCACTCTGTACCCAACAAATAGCAGGGTAGAAGGCACCTGGGAACCTAGTGAAGTTAAGATAGTCCGTTCCTATTCAGACAATTCCTTTGCTAAGTGGCGAAACTCAAAGATATAAGTATATGGATATATGAATTCTGTTTACATAATGTCTACATATGAACATTATCTCTGGAGACGTGTGATTTTTATCATAAGGGTAATTGTTTCAAATGGGGGTCGAACCTAGAACCGTCGCTTTAACCTATCAACCTCTTGTTGACTAAAGAATATTAAGATTTTTTAAATAGAAATTTGCTACATATTCCTACATATAATGATATTACATAAGAGACGATGTCAATGTCATAGTTGAGTGTGCCAAAAACTAACTCAGCTATACAATAAATCTATTTATAAGAGAAAATTCAGACTTGGTACAGACTGTAAACGTGATGGTTGTAGATTCGATTCCCACTCGAGCATGTGAATATTTTAATTTTCTCGTTTTGGTAACGAAGCAGAGCGCGGCGTTAAGTCCCGCAACCAAACTCACAATGCTCTAGAATTCGTGAAGTGAGGAAAGGATGTGTCTTAATGGGAACAGTGTCTTAACACTGGATTGCCAGATTCCCTCTGCCTACCTCTGCTACGTGCGGAATATAGCAAAAAGAAAAAGCGTCCCCCCAAATAAACTATTCAACTTTATTATTTTAGTATAAATTACTTTTAAAAACACTTAACGGATTCCGATATCACTTTCACTAAAGGAAGTTCCAAACTTCCGTTTCCTTACAAGGAGTATGTATATTTTAATCCATACTCGTTGATATATGTTTCTAATGAACAATAAACTTTAATTATTATTAGAATTTTATAACTTAAGTAGCAAAGCAGGGTAGGCAGAGGAAAGTTCGTGTTTTTCAATGATGGTGGAACTCAGCCTGCTCAATGCGACAGCCGTGCCAGCTATATTAATTCGGCGGAAATTGGGGAACGGAAATGTCTTAATACCAGGTTCCCAGGTTCCTTCTGTGTATCCTGGCATGTGCGTGAACACACTATTAAACTAAAAAACCTATAAAAACTTCATGGCACCATTTTGAAATACTAAATATGCGCACCGGAAACGCTCTTTTTAGTCCACGACGCGGCGACAGTGGGAATACGGCGAAACTACTTTTTTGTTCCAAAACTTGAAATTATTATACAATATTATATCACATATGGTATAGCGTGGCACAGTGGCTCTGTGTCTGAATGTAGACGCGGCGGTAGTGGGTTTGATCACACTTGGGGGAATGAGTTTAACCTTCACCCTGAACCACGCTTATAGAAGTGTAACTAAAGTTAACCTTTTTTTATCTTGAGGAAACTCTTTTACGGGTACGGCGTCTGTGGGGGCAACTGGGCACTCGAGAGCTGGCTCTAAGGGTCTCTCACTCAGGGGCTAAGGATGCACTAGGATTCTTCCATAACCCCGGCGACACAGACCGTGTTGATTCACCCCGTAGTGTTTATTTACTTCGTTCCCCACTTTCCTTCTGTTTTAGAGACGGTGCGCGTTGACTGCCGTAACTCAACGCCGCGCTTTACAATGCAGGGAAAAGAAAGTCACGATAGCTTCTATCAAAACTAGTATTTGATTTGACTTATAATTAGCAGTATGTTCATAAAATAGACATATCAAAAAGTTTAATTAATCTAAAATCTATTTTAATACAAGGGAATAAGGATTCAATTCCCGATTGAGGTAAAAAATCTTGTCATCACGCCACCTCTCGTTACGAATGCTTAATATAATTTTAAACGCGGTATAATTGTTAGGCGATTTTGAACTGTAGGTATGTTTTTTGTAGCTTTACGTTGTATCTCGCATATAGCAGTCCGACCTGATGGGAGTAGGTTTGAGCCCCATTCGTGGAGAGGATATATTTAAAATCAGGTTGGCGTTAAGTTCGCCATTCAGCATGCTATATCTCGAAAATTTAACGGGAAGTGATGAACAGAGTGTCTTAACACTAGGCTTACCCTACTATATGCATGATACAGCGTGGACCTGCATTTTGTGTTTAAACGAATCCAGCAATAGATGTACCTAAATGTAACTGTAGCAACAAGTGATTTTCGGCTCTTTAATGTCGACCTATATTCTAAATATATACATTTCCACGAATGAGTTCTAACTTATAGAGGAGAGTAGGCCATATCACACCGTTCTTAGATTTATTAATAAATTAACTTATTTTATCCAAACTGGAATATTAAACACATTTTTAGCCTCATGCTTATTTATTATAGAGAGCTTATTTATATCAATTAATAAAGCTAAAGCTTTGGCTTAAATAACTGGTATATGAAACTTAATACAATGTAACAAGTAACATTACCAAATTTCTAAATTTATAAATTTACATAGAGCCCACTGTGGCTCGGCGGCACAGAGTCTGACTCTATATGTAATGGTTATAGGTTCGATTTGGAAATCGAACTTTTCCTTGAAAAATAATTCATTTATCATAAAGAATGCAGAAGAACCATAGCCTCAGTAATCTACTCTTCTTTCTTAATGTTATATCTGTATAGTAATCCTTCACTTTGGTTACCAACGTAATTATAACTCGCGAAAATTAATAAAAAAATATATATTAAAATTGGTACGATATGGTCGAGTCTCCTCCAACGATTAACTCTTGTAACACTATCGTTAATAAACAATTATACGCGGCTTAATGTGTGACAGGATTTGAGGCCGCAATGGCCCAGTGTTTATTTGTAAATGACGGTAGTGGGTTCGAACCTCAGGGAACGAGGGAATGAAATATTAAATATTTTAATTTCCCCGCTTTGGTAATAAGATATAGCGTGAGGTCGAGTTCAGTTATCGTCCCTCATATATCTCGAAAATTGAGCAGTGCGTGGGAACAGAGTGTTTTAACACTAGGTTCTGTCAGCCTACCCTGGTATATGCGAGTAACAGCGTGAAGCTAAAATATTTTGTTACAAGAAAGATTAAGAATTTGATAATTACAGCGAGTGCTGTGGCAAGGTGCACTCCATTCTTCATTTCTAGGCCAGAAGTACATAAATATGGGGTGGGTGGAGTATTTAGGCAAAAAAGAAAAAAAATACATACTCCCAAAAAGAGAATAGTACCTCTAACCATCTTTCAGTTCCATACCTTAAATTATTATTATTCACACATCCAGAAGACCAGGATTCGATGTATATCGATATTGGGAATTAATTTATATTCATAGAGCGATTTACTTGAATACAGTGGTCATAGTGATGTACTGATAACATACCGATTGTTGCACGTATTCAAATTGCATTCGTTTCTATGATGTTAGAAGAATGTGTGGCACATCACTATGTGGGAATGTCTCTTTATGAACATTAAATAATTACAGAGTATGTACACAAACTAAAAAAATCGTTGTCTACACCAAGTGCTGCAAGTGCTATAGTATCAACTCGGAATTTTAAATTATATGACCCGAAGCTCGACTGGTTCCAATATTCAGGTCCTCTCTTCATCATCAGAACAACTTGATAAAACCATATTATTGTGTTATCGCCTTAGCTACATATAACTGCCAAATTTCGTGATGATACAACTATTACAAGTGGATGATATTCAGTTTCTTATATTTTATTATACAGTTACAAGTCGACCTATTAAAAGCGTGTTACATAGACATCAACTTGAAATAAAGAGAACAGAGTGTCTTGACCCTAGTGCTAGTATCTAAGGAATACAGCGGTTAAAAAATCGAACTCACGACTCTCCGTATAGCATTCCAATTAACATATTTGTTACAAAAGTTAAAAAAACCAATACATACTTTCACAGCCACGTGCTTTAACGGTGAAGTACATTCTTAAGCAAATTATTTTTTCCGACTAATTTCAACCTTATATCTAGAAAATAAGGTTTAAAATCATATTTCTCTAAGATATTTGAATTGAAACTATTAATTTTGTAAAAAAATATTTAAATTGTATTAAGCCTTATTTTACATATAAATAAGGTTTAATATCATATAAATATGTCTTTAAGTAATTTATCGCAATTTACTTATACAGGTGTATAGAAAAAGGAAAATTAATTTTGAATCTTATTTCATAAAGAATAAAGTTTAAAATATATTAATTTTCATATCATAATTAGAGCAATTTCAACTAGTTATTACTATCAATGTGTAGTTTGAAAGTTTTTTTTTAATTATTATAATTTTTTTGATAAAAAAACTAAAGCAGAAGTTGTGGATGTGTAAAGTTTGTTAATAAATTTAAAACTACATATTATATGAAATGGAAATAAGTAAAAGTTAGGTATAAGTCATACATGTCATGTGTCATGTCATTGATGACAATGACATGACACATTCTAAGTGCCCGGAGTAACCTCGTACAGTGCGTTTTATCGAAACGTAATATCCTCGATAATAGATAGATAATACGAATTTTTCGATTTGAACCCGTACTCCAGTACTACTATTAAGCGCAGTGGTTGCAATGTATTCTTGTGTAAGGCTTCACTTTAAAACAAAATAATTGAGAACGTTTTACGGGATTGTATATGGATTCGATCCCCACTTGGGGAAATGTAACATTTTCGTTTTCCCGCTATGGAAACACAAAACGCGGCGTTGTGTTCCGCCATTCAATACGCAATGCCTTAAATATTCGCCGGAGTGTCTTTATAGAGAAGAAGAAATGTCTTAACCCTAGGTTCCCAGGTTATCTGTGCCTATGTGCGGTGCTATGTGCGAGATACAGCGTGAAGTTAAAAAAGAGGTATTAAAGTCTATGCAAACAAAGTTACGGGTGACGACTAGTTTTAGGTACATTAGTCAAAAATTGAATCTAGAACCTCGAATTTCATTTCCTATAATACATTCTCAGAGTGGAAAGGTAAACTTGTATGGAAAAGGTCGTGTTAGTTGAGGTCGTCGAGATGGCATTTAGTACTTAGAGTTGCCTAATAGATCTTTTAAATTCCAATCACTGTAAAGGCGTTGGTAGTGAGTTCAAATCGAATTTTGAAAATACAGGGATTTTAAAATAAACCTCCACCAGCTTATATATAGGGACGCTTTGTGTGCGGGTAGACATTGAATATTAAGGGGCGGAACCCAACGCTGTGAATTATCTATTTATATTAATTAAACGAATATCCGACAAGGATGTTAGTTCCACTTTCATACAAAAATTATGGAACGAATTTAAATGTAACTATACAGTAATATAGCTTATACCTACATGAGAATAACATATAGGCTACAATTTATTTAAAGATTTGATATAATTTGGCTATAATATAAAAATAAATTTAAGCGGGCGAAGCCGCGTTATGGTCACTAGTATTTAAAATATAAATGGCTGCGACTGCTACACGGTTTTGGTTTTGAGTTAGATTTCCACTCGGGGGAAAGATGAATTATTTTCATTTCCTTGTTCTGATAACAAGACAAATTGCGGCGAAACTCAAGACGCAATGTCACGAAATTGGGCAGTACATGGGGAACAGAGTGTCTTAACACTAGGTTCCCTTTGCGTACCCTGCTATATGCGAGATACAGTGTGAAGCTACAAAAACAAATATAATAAATCGAGCAGGAATCGAACCGACAACCATCGCGCTTACATTAAGAGATGAAAGATTATATTTTTCATTGCAGTTTGTTAAGAATATACTTTTAACCTAATTTTCAGAAAAGTCAGAAGCTAAGTGTCGTCTGTTAAAAGCGCATAGGCCATTGTTAAAAATGCATATTATTTTTTGTTTTAATACGGCGCTAGTGATGTCCCAGTTGGTACGGCACTAGTGTCGGATTAAATGTCAAAAGTTATTGTCTTTCGGCTATTTTGAAATATCATGTCAATTTTAATTTAGTTTGGGAAAAATTAAATAAGAGGCCAGTCGTGGCGCAGGGGCATAAAGTGTGACTGTAAAACCGACTGGTTATGGGTTCGATCCCCACTCGAGGAGATGAAATATTTATTTAAATTAATATTTCCATTTCTTCGCTCTGGTGTCGAGGTACAGCGCGGCGTTGAGTTGCGGAACTCAATAAGCATTGCATAGCATGCATTTCCAGAATTCGGCAGAAAGTGGGGACTGGAATGTCTTAACACTAGGTTCCCTCTGTCTATCCTACTGTGTGCGGGATACAGCGTAAAGCTGATTTATTTTGATTTAAAATTTAAATAATTAAATTTGCAAATTCGCTCAACACAAAGTACACAATAAGTAATATCTCGAGAATTGAGCTGAAGACAGAGAAAAGAGTGTCTTAACACTATTCTCCCTCTGCCTAGCGATGATTCCCCACTGTCTGTATACTCTTTTATGTGCAGGATACAGCGTAAAGGTAAAAAAATACACAGAAACAAATGAAAAAGTCTTTCTTTCACACAATACGTGAATATGTTGAAATAAAACAATAAATTGTTCTTTTTTATTTTATTTTTTTTAAAACATATTTTTCAATTATTTAAATGACTACAAAGTGTTTGTATTACAACCCTAGCTCAATGAAAGTGAGCGAACGTAAGAGAAGGGCCGCCTCTTGAATAAATTTGAACGGACATGTTTATAATAAATAAAATATTAAATTATATATAGATAGGTTTGATTAATTTTATATCTATACTTTAAAAACTGTTCCATTAGTGTGTGATTGAGAGTCAACGCATAGCTGTGTCCACTCGTCGTAGAAACATTACTTCTTTTGTAGTGAGCATGTAGAGCAACAACACTGTTTCCAATAGATTTAGCTGTTGAGAATTTCTTTATTTTCTTTCTTGTGGCTTAATGTTTAATCCCGCATATTGCAAAGCAGGTAGAGGAGGCCTGATTGAGGATTCCCTTTCACCTGAAAGGGAATCGAACCCAAACCCGTCGCGTATATAGTAACACTCGTGTTCTCCTTATTGTGTATTTTCTAGCTACAAAAAAAAAAAATGTTATGAAATATATGACATTTTAGATAACGTATTTATTTAAACATATAAGATTTAAACGTAGCCACCCTGACTACTGACACTACGCCATACATACTCATCAAGTTGAATCAAAATTCTTATACGTTTTTTGAAATTTATTTATATTGTTAACATCTGTGTAAGGAGATTTTCATAATTGCTGAAAATGTATAATTATGTGCATTAAAAACAGAATTATACCCTGTTCAGAATAAAATAAAAATGTAAAATATTTATAATTATAATATTAAAAATAATATTTATTTGACATGTCCATATAATTATAACGTTACGTTACACCTGTCTGTATAAAGCGGTCAGAAAGATCTCAACACTCAACTAGTGACTAGCCACAGAGTAATGAGGTTGTAGACAAAATTTTATTTTTGTTTTTATTATTTTACGCTTGTTTTGTTTTGTTTACAAAAGTTACGTTTAAAATTATTTAATCCAATTATTTTTTACGTGTAAAATTTTTTTTAGAAATTTGAACGTAGTGGGAACCCGCGACAAGAGGGACAAAACTCGGCGTTAAATTACGTCACTAAAACAGAGAAGTTCTCTCTGTTTTTAGTGACGTAATTTCTAATATATTTAAGAGATACTTACTCTAATGACCTCGATACTCCCATATAGTATAATGTCTTCACAATAAGCTTCATTTGTCTTTTTATATACAAACAAAAGTAATCAAAAAATTTTTTGGATTGAAATTGATCTAACATTAGGTGGCAGAGATGGTTACCAGTGCAAGGAAAGTAAAAGAAATTATTTTTTTGTATGGTAGGCGGAAGGAACATACAAAACCTAGTGTTAAGACTCTCCGCTACACACTTTCCGCCGAATTTTAGAGGCATATGTTTTGATTGGCGGAACTCAACACCACGCGTTGCCGCATTACTAGAGAGAGGAAAGGAAAATATTTTTTCGAGTGGAAATCGAACCCACAACTGTCGTGTTTACAGTCAGTCACACGCACGTGCTCCTGCGCCCCGACGACGGCATCTCTTCAATTACTATTTAGTTAAAGCCAAAATTTCTATACTAAATTTACTTTAAAATTACATAAAAATAATATTTATACAAATTGTTTAAAAGTACTTCTCAATTCCGAAGTCGGTGACACTCCTTCCATATGATTTCAAGTCGCCTCCATTATGTTTGTCCGTCGGCGCGTTACGAATAAGAACAAAAACTGTACACCAGAGCGCACTTATTATCTCCGAAGTGACAGAGACGATGCCAATATTGTTTCCTTTCATTAATTGTTTCGTTTTAATTAAAATATAGAAAAGCTCAGGCTACAGGTTCTAGCTAGATTCTGATGGGACAAATCGCGGCGTTGAGTTACGCAACATGACGCGTAATATCTATGAAACGGGGGAAATGGAGAGCAGAGTGACTTTTCTTCATATTGTTTCGACACAATTATATTTATTTTATTTATTTAACTTCATGGTGCACGAGCACAAGCTGTAAACGCAACGATTGCGGGTTCGATTCCTAAGAGTATAAATAGAATATTTAATATTTTTATTTCCTGGCTCTAGTTAATTAGCCAGTCTAGGCTAGTCGTAGCCTAGTCTTAGGTTAGGTTAGCGCTGAATTCTTGATGCAACACTAAATGCATCGAGAATTCTACGGAAAGTGAGGAACGTAAGTATATTTATGGGAATGGAGTGTCTTAACACTAGGCTCCTTGGATCCTTCTACGTACCCTGCTATATGCGGGATACAGTGAGAAGCTGAAAAAAAATCCTATAGAAATTTCGAGATTTTTCTATTGTTTTTTTTTCTATCATTAGGTACGTTCAAATCGTTTACAAAACTGTTAACTAAACTAGAAGTGATCGGAAATTAAAAAGGTATGACGGTTTTTTAATTAAAAAAAAATCTGGCTTTACCATTAAGTGGGTGTCAATTTCAATGATCTAACGTTAGTTGAGATGAGCCGAGATAATCGGTCGTAGGGTTGTACGTTATACATTGTTATTTGTATTATTTTTAGCTTTACGCTGTATCCCGCATATAGCAGGATAGGCACTCCGTCAACTACCCACTGTCCAATTTTGAGAGCGTTGCGTGTTGGGTGGCGGAACCCAATGTTGCGTTTTCTGTCTTTGCTAAAGCGAGGAAAATAAAATATTAAATAATTCATCCCCCCGAATAGAAATCGAACCCACAACCGTCAAAGTTACAATCAGATGCTATGCCGTTGCATCACGACAGTCAACACATATACCTACGAAATATGATAAATTGGAGAAAAATAAGGAAAAGTAAGAAAGGTAAGAACATATCAGACGTAGTGACAGGAACTGCTAGTTCGAATTCCTACTCTGCTATGTGCGGGATAGCGTGAAGCTAAAAAAATTGCGTCAATATTTTAATTATTATTGTAGACAACCCTATATATTTTTTTATATCAAATAACATAGGTACATACGTAGATATTTAAATGTTATAGTATTCAAGTTCGATTCCCACTTCCCACATGTTTTATACTATTCTAAGATTACTGTTGCGGTTGTGGATTCGATTTCCGGTAACGGGGCAAAGTGCAGCGTGGGGTTCGCCGCTCAACACGCAATGCCTCGCCGAGCTAAAAACAGGGAAGGCAAGAGTCCTAATGAAACGGAGTGTCTTAACAGTAGGTTCCCATGTTCCCTCTGCCTACCCTGCTACGTGCGGGATTCAGCGTGAAGATAAAAGGAGATAGATAACTTGGCAAACAATCCATCGAGTCCAAGACAATGGCTTTGGAGTAATGGTCAACAAAAATGGATATCGAACTCACAACCATTTCGTCTATAGTCAGCCGCTGTGCCACTACTAAGCCATACCGCGATATTTTAAATTTCACTATAAAATTAAAATTTTAGTAGTATTTAGGCATTTTTATGATCGTACGAGATCAATTATAGACAATTTTTTTGTACGTAGCATACAAATTTAGACCTTGTTTCTTTTCAATGAGTGTTTATTTTCCTATTTTAATTTCATTTCGGATCATAATATTTTGTACACGTGTTGGTAATTTTATTTGCATTCTGTTTGTCTAGGATTTTACTATTTATCGCGATCATAATTTTCCAAAAAAAAATATGTTAAACGTTGCAGTTAATCTCGGAAATTAGACAGTGTGGGGGAAGTTAGATAATAAACACTAGGTTCCCTCTGCCTCCCACGTTATACGCGGGATACAGCGTGAAGCTAAAAAAATATTATTATACCTACTTCTTTTCTCTCTCGTCTCTCGTATCCGCGTATAAAGCAAGGAAAACGTAGTGCTAAGACACTCCATTCCCCACTTTCCAATCAATATTCGAGTGCTTTTACCAAAGCGAGGAAAATGGTTTAAAAATATTTCCCCGATTAAGACTCGAACCCGCCACCCTCGCGTTTTTAATCAGAAGTTGTGGCAACGATAAACATAAACAGTATCTATTTAATAATTATATAACAGACGTCTGTCACATCAAAATAGCTGTCAATCTGCTAAACTAACTGTTTATTGCCACTTGCTTCCAATGAAACTAATTTGTAACCATCTATGGTATAGTAGTTGCCATATATAATGCATAGTGCAGGTTCAATTTTTAAGAAGCCGCAATGGCGAAGCTCCGAAATGTCAGACCGCTAATGTAAGGGTTACAGGTTCGATTCGCACTAGAGTGAATGAATTATTTTCTTCGTTTTGATAATAAAACAAAGCGTTCTGGAACTTCAGCTCAACATGCAATATCTCCAAAATTGGGAGGAAAGTAAGGAATGGAGTGTCTCGACACTATGTACTCTCAGGATAGGCAGAGGGAACTTGGCAACTTAGTGTTAAGATACTCTGTTTTCATTAAGACCCTTCCGTTCCCCATTTTAAGCCGAATTTTTGAGGCGTTGCGTGTTGAGTGGCGTAACTCATCGCCGCGCTTTGGCACGTTATCAGAGCACATTCATTTCATTCCCCTGATTGGGAATCGAACCCACAGCCGTCGCGTTTTACATTCAAGCGAATTGTAACAGGTCTCTAAATATCTAATATCAGGTAATATATTTTTTACACAACGCATTTCTATTATCACACGCGATCAATTATGGACAGTTCTTGTATGTGCCATACAAATCCAGATCTTGTTACCTTTACGTTAAGTGTCCTTTTGCTGTTTGAAATAATTTCGGGTCATATTTTACATACACGTGCTAGTAATTTGATTCACGTTATGTTCGTCTGTGACTTTCTTAACAGAAAGAACCATGTTGTCAAGACACTGCGTGTTGAGTGGCGGAACTAAACGCCGAGCTTTGTTTAAAGGTATATATATATAGATAAAAACCCCCTTTTTAAAGAGAACACGTAAAACATGTTCTCTTTAAAAAGTAATGTTTACTAGCAGGCAGTTGTAAATTCCATCAGCTATTTTCGAATGTCATCATTATACAAGCTCGATGGTGCCATAATATAATATTATATCTAATCTACATATAATTGCCTCATAACGAGGCAAAACGCGGTGTTGAGTTCCGTCACTCAACACGATGCCTCTAGAGTTTGGCTAAAAGTGGGGAACGGAAGTGTCTTCCCTCTGCCTGCCGCGTGGAACTGAACTTGAATACTAAATAGAAAGGCTATCTTACACAAAAGTATTTTTTTTATTCGAACCAGTTCGAACCAGAAGTTCCTGAGATTAGCACGTTCAACCAAACAAATTCTTTAGCTTTATATTATTGGTATATATACAATATGTTTTTAAATAAAACAAAAGTGCATTCTAATGAAGCAGTTCGAATTACAGTGTAAAGTACAAAAAATAAACTAATCAGCACATTTGGGCATCGTTTGTTGTTTATATTCATATAATAATATGATATCTTGTTATTTAGAGGCCGTCGTGGGAGTGTAATCGCGACGGTTGTGGGTTCAATTCCTAGTCGATAATATAAATTGTTTCCATTTAACAACATTTGTTGAATGACTCTGCTTACACTGATGTGTGCGGGATACTGCGGGAACATGACGTTTTAAGTGAAAAAAATATGACGTTTTAAGTAATGCAAACAAAATCATATGAATGAATAAAAATAAAATAAAAGAAAATAATTATAAGGCGGAAGTGCACAAGCGTGGGACTTTAAACGCGACGGGTCGTCGTTGGTTTGATTTCCACTCGGGGAATTCTCTCTTTCTCCCTTTAGTAAAGAGCAAAACGCGGTGTTGAGTTTCGCCAATCAACACACAATCCGCTGAGAATTCGGCGAAAAGTGGAGACCGGAAGTCTTAATGGACAAAGAAGTGGCTTAAAACTAAGTATCCAGGTTCCACCCTACTCGCGGGATACAACAGGAACCTGAACATTTCAAAAAAAATATAAGACACGCCTATCGTCCCGTCATTTGTGTACAGTTAACCCCGTCCATTTGAATATGACATTGAATCAATCTCATATTTTAAGTACTGCTTGTTTAAAATTGCCATTCGTTGCTAAGTGATCGTTTGATTGGTACAATTTTTTTTATCTCCCGCATATAGCAGGGTAGGCGGAGAGAAGTAGTGTCTCCCGTGAAACATTCCGTTCTGTACTTTGTGACCGCATCGAGACATTACCTTGCATGGTGGAACTTAATGCACATCAGAAACATGAAAATGAATATATAGTCAGACTCAGTGGGGATTGAACCGACAACTACTGCGTTTTTATCTTGTTTTTATCTTCTTGCTGTGCACATAGTAGTGTAGGCAGAGGAAACCTAATGTTGAGACTCTTTCCGCTATATTTTCGTCACGAGAGACATAGAGAAGCGGAAATCAACGCCGCGATTTGTCTTGTTACCAGAGAGAAGAAATGAAAATATAAAATGACTAAGAACCCACAATCGCCATATTTAAACGCTGCAGCACTGCGCAACGATGGCCTCAATTATTTATGTTTTTGATGGTATTTTATTCTCTACAGGTAGCGGAATTTGAATCCGCTTTCTTAGATAGCATGACCGAGCGATCTAATCGATTAAGCTTTACATAAGTTAACATTCCACCACGTATAAACTTGTACACGCTTGTTGCTAGGTGTTATAGTTAGCTTCAAGCTGCATCCCGCATATAGCAGGGTAGCCGGAGAGAACCTTGTGTTAAGACACTTCGTCCTCCATGTACCTACTGCTCAATTTTTGTGGATGAAACTCAACGCTAAGCCAAGATTGTTTCAATTCGAGTAGTAGTTCTTGAGTTTAACGCGGTGAACCAAACTAACTCTTTAGCTTTATAATATTAGTATAGAAATATAGATAAAAAATAAAACATAATATTACCTATATTTATTTTTAAAAATCCACACAATTCTACCGACGTGACCTCAACACTGGCAACTTGACAACAAGATTAGCGCGCGGCTTCCATTTGCGGGCGGCCATTTTGGCGCAAACGTCAAACTTACAAAATGGATTCCCAAATGGTTGTTCGAGTTGTCCTGTCAAAAACCGCGGGAAGTTTTGAATTGAAATGGGAGTGATCGTCTGCACAGATTAAATATGGTGGCGTTTATTTAGTTTATTCTGTTAATTGATATTTTGTAGCTGGTATGGACATGTTAATTTAATAAACGGAAAATATATATTTTTTTAATATTTTAGATATAATATAATTAAATAATATTTCGGTTGCCATATTAAATTTTTCTCTTACTTAGATAAACATACTTCCATACTAATATTGTAAAGCTGAAGAGTTTCGTTCCGTTTGAATGAATAATTTTTGTGTTATATAGGCCATTTATCGACGAAGGCTCGAAGGAGGAGGAATCGGTGCAGTACTATTTCATATATAAATATTTACAGATATTCGAACAAAATACTACTCGAGTTACTTTTTTAAATTATTTTCTATTAAATTAATTTATTAAATTAATTTATCAAAGTAATCATATTATAACAATTAGACTGTATAATCATCGTTTCCTGTTTCCGTATAACAACGCAGAGACCATCGTGTCTCATAGGGAATCTCCACTAATTGATATGAGAATAAAAAATTTAATCATTTTCATTTACCTGCTCTAACAGCTTGGTCTATTATAGCAGGGAAAATTTCAACAGTCTATCACAGTTCGTGAAATACAGCCTGGTGGCAGACGGACAGACAGATAACGGAGTCTTAGTAATATGATCTCGTTTTACCTTTTGGGTACGGAACTCAAAAAAAATTAACGTTCACTGATCATTAAATCTCATAATTAAAGTTAATTGAAGCTTTTGAGTGCCAGTAGTAATAATTATTTATTAATTGTTGTAAAGAGAGTAGGCAGAGGGAACTCAATGTTAAAGTGCACCGATCCTCATAATACCATTTTATACCGTCCATCGTACGGAACCTTCACTTTATTTACCATTTTTTTTTAAATTACTATAAAAGTATTAATTTCCTAACAAATTCAAGCTATCCCCGACTCAAATTGGCCGTGACGAGTCCGAAACGCATCTACCAAAGAAAAAACCTCTAAACTATAGATCATTCAACTCCAAGTCGTTGAAAAAGTTCAAGCAAAAAGCTAGCGATTGTGCTTTGCGCCGCTAAAATGTTTTGTCGAAGCCTTTTTTTAATCATGCTTCTCGATCGAATTTGAATATCGTGGCGCAGTGGGACTGCGTGTGACTGGAAACGAGGCGGTTGTGGGTTCGATTCCTTTTCAAAGGAAGGGTAACATTTAGTTCATTTTCATCTCCCCTTTAAAAAAATGTTTTATGAAAGAGCTAAAATAAAAATAATTGAAATATACGTACATACATCATTTACAAATGGATTTGAATCCAAATACGGTTTTTTACTTTCACACAGTCACGCTATATTTTGGAAATAGCAGGGTAGACATAACCAACCTGGTGTTAAGGCCCAATCATCGAGACAGCGTGTTGAGTGGCGGAACACAACGCCGCGCTTTGATTGTCAAAGTGAGGAAATAAGAATATCTCACTTCCCGAGTAGAAATCGAACCCACTTCTATTATACCAGCATATCATAACATTATAAGAGTGATTAAAATGGAAGCGTCATTTTAGCGGCCATACGTTTTTTAACTAACTGCGTGAGTCATTTAGCGTATCTCCATAGTGAGAGTGCCAGTCAAAGTGTATCTATAGAAATGATATGTTATTTGTAACGAATTGTGCCGTTATAACGGCGTTAAACGCCCAACAAGGACTGTCGGATTTCTTCTTATTAAATTAATAATTAATTATTATTAAATTTTTGATTAGGAGGCCAGTCGTAACGCAGGAGCACAAAGCGTGTTTGTAACGAGACGACTGGTTGTAAGTTCAATTCCCTCTTGAAGAACTGAAATATTTATTTATATTTATATTTCCATTCCTTGTGGCAAATTGCGGCGTTGGGTTCCGCCACTACACACGCAATGTCTCCAGAATTTGGCGAAAAATGAGAAAGGGAGTGTCTTAACACTAGGTTCCCTCTGCCTAACCTGCTATGTGTAGGATACAGCGTGTAGCTAAAACAAGTCCCCTTAAACAAAGTAGCAGGCGACGACTAGTAAATGTATTAAAAACAAATCTTCAATGTCAAAATGTTAATATCTCTTTAGTATTAAAAAAAAACAATTAAAGTTCTTAATTATTTTAAATAACTTTTATTATGGTAAGGTACAGGGAAATTTAATTAAACTAATTAGGCATTATCACATTCTACTTCCGGTTGCGTAAGGGGCTAAGAGGCTAAGAGGCACACCGTGTCACTGTACACGCGGTAGCTGTGGGTTCGATTCCCACTCGGGCGAATGAATTATTGTCATTTATTCGCTTTGGTAACAAACAATATCAACCACCACATAATACCTGTAAAACAGGACGATGAGTGGTAAACGGAGAGTATTAACACTAGGTTCATATATGTATAAGTTTGAAGTTTTTAGTAACTTTTTTGTTAGTTCAGCAAATTCGTGACTGCTCTGGAATGTGAGAACGATATAAGGCTATTTATAAACTATGTTTATTATAATAAAATAATTACAATAATAACTTCAAGCAGTGTCTCGTATCAGTATTCTTGAAATGCCACTAATCCATTTTAGGATTCAGTTAAGCAAAGAGAACCTAGTGTCCAGAAAGCACGACATTCTTTTTCTTGATCCAGAACTAGTTCTTTTTATCTGCGGCTTCGCTAGCAAGAGAGCTCGAAGCAAGAGTTGTGTATGACACAAGGTACGTTCCAAGTGCAGAAGGTAACTCCGACCACTGATCAGTTACAGTGGGTTACAGGCAACAACGAACGTAATGTAATATAGCTTATAGCCATCGTCGATAAACCCAATACATGATTTACATTTATTTTATTCGCATTAGTAGTTTCTGAGATTTATGTCTTTAAGCAAACAAACTTATCATTATAAATTGTATTGAATCAATATACTTATATATAATTCTCAAACAATGTTTATTTTTTAATACATATGCTAGCTAATCTGTACTCAAACGTAGTGTTGAATAAAAGATAATTATACAATTTTTTTTTATCTAGTGACTATTTTTGTTCTTTACAAGGTGTACGGGCGCCCTTATGACATACAAGAGTACGCACTACGCACGCAAGAACATAATAATAGGTGTAGTTGTACCATGTAATTTGCTTACTACTAGGAAAGTTAACTTCTACACTTAATCTATTCTTGGTTTCCGTAGGAATTTTATTTTAAAACGGTGCGCAGACTTAAATCATTCTATCGATTTCTAAAATAGTTTTATTACTCTGTCAGTTACTCAGTAACGGAAAAACTTTTATACATACACTCATTGACGTAACATGAAATGGCGGCACGATAAAGAATGTATAGAAATAATAAATCATTCCATAAAAGTAATCGTGAAAAATAAAACTAATTGTCTATTAGCTGCAAGAGAAGATGATGCATCATGGACGCTGGGAAAAGGTGTATAACTTAAAATTTTAAGATCTTTAGGGTGCCGTACTTTCTATTTATTCGGTTTAAATAGAAAAAATAATCCTATAAATTATTATGTTGTTAGTCTTTCTTGTTTTGTATAAAAATCGCTCCGTAATAAAAACCTACATTAACTAATTTAAATGTTTATTCTGTGTCTTAATGAGTGTCTTATCACTAGATTATTTCCGCTTATGCTGCTATGTGCAGAATACCACATGAAACTTTAAAAAAGTAAAAAATCGATCTTAGGCCGCTTTTTAGTGAGTTATGAACTATTAATAATCTGTGGGTATATTTTGTTTTCAAATTCTCATGTTGGTATCATTGAAACTGTCAAATTTGACAAACGATGTGTCCATGTTTTAAACTTTTTTTAATATAATTAGTGGATTTTGGTTTGAGATATCATTTATTTATGCCTCAGATTGATATTTTATCATATTTTTGTCTGTTTTGGCTTTGTTTAGATTAAGAAAGCGTAACGTATACTGATGGATTTTTATAGTTTAGAAATATTGAATATGTTCATTTCCTCGTTGTGGTAACATGGCGAAGCGCGGCGTTGAGTTCCCTAGGGAAGGGAAATGTCTTAATGAGGACAGAGTGTCTTAACACTAGGATCCATCTGTCTACCGTCCTATGTGCGGGATACAGCGTGAAGCTCAAGAAAAACATAATAATGACACCGTTGCGGAACAGTTAGATACCGACCGATCGACCGAACGACGGTTATGAATTCGAACTCGAGGGAAAGTTTTTATTTTAAACTAGCTTTTATTTGTCACATGCGTGATTAAAGAGAAATAACTAAGAACTGTGTATGACACATTTTAACGAGATAACTGACTGAGGTAATTAGGGACTACATCAAAACAATTAACCTATAAAAGGGCCGCGTCGATTTCCGTCACTTAATGCGCGAAGCCTCCAGAATTCGGTGGAAAATAAAAAACGGAGGGTCTTAACAGAAGGTTCCCTCAAAAAAAAAAACCTAAACCCGTCATATAAGCAATAGCCTTACTTGATAAGTAGCTAGATCATTCGAGCGAGTTCCGCCAAAGAAACTCTCCAACCGTATGATATTTGTAAACTAACTAATCATCACTACTTATAACTTTCTTTTAACATTAGACAAAGTAAAATTCGAACCCACTCTAACCAACTTGAACGCTAAACCTTCCACAAATCTACATATTAAAACTTTAAATAGAACATGCAGTGCCACAATCCGTCTGAGAGCGTTGCGGCCGGAGTGTGGACTTGCAATAAAGATTAGCCTTACACTACGGGTTTCAGTTACTTATTTAACGTATAATTTAGTTGAGTGCTTTAAAATACAATTGAGTTTTGTCTGTAATAGCCTAGTAGTTTTAAAATTTGGCTGCTTAGCTGCAGATCATAGATTTGATTTCTGAAAAAATATTTTTCTTAGAGGCAGGCAAGGCCCAATGGCGCTGTAACTGCAACGGTTGTAGGTTTGGTTTTCCATTCGAGGGAGTGTAAATGAGTTTCCACATTCTACTAGGACAAAACGTCGCGTTGCATTCCTTCTCGATTTATGGCAGGTGTAGAAAATAATGGATTTACACTAAGTTCTTTTTGCTCAACCTTCTCAGGAGATCCATAAAATTATATATATACTTTTACTATGACAAAAACTACTGAACGGATTTAGATAAAACTGTACAGTACGCAAAAATTTATCGATAATATAACAATAAGTTTGAGCGGGCGAAGTCGCATATCGGTCGACGTACTGCTTTAAGTATACATTATTTCAAGCAACGCCAAATAATTTACTAGTGATATCTCTATACAAATATAAATAATTAATGAACCGTGATTCGTAAATTCGGTATAAGTTTACACCCCATGTGCATCGCCTGTACGAGTATATGTGATATAATCTAATTGTTAAGCGACGATGCGTCTACCCGTAATATGGAGGGTGACCGTTTTTGATGGCTTTATAAATACTGTACTGTGTTTTCTTTTTAACCGACTTAGAAAAAGTTGGTTATCAATTTGACAAATTGCCGGGATTTTTGGGTGATATTTGAGACATGCCTTGCGGGTTGGTTCTCTTGTTTTACGTGTTTTTCCTCCAGTACCATCATACTGTGTTTTCGAAGTATCATGATAGCAAGAAGTACATTCCATTCTCTTTTCACTGAATTCGAAATATTGCGTATAAAATAGCGGAACCTAACGCCACGCTATATCTTCCACAGTGGGAAATAAAATATTTTAAATTTAATCATCCTCTCGAAGAAACTTTGTGTTATGACACTCCGTTATCCGAGATTATTGCATGTTAAATTGCGGAACTTAACGCAGTGCTTTTTCTTTTTACCAAAGGAAGAAAATGAAAATAATTCATTCACCCGAATAGGAATGGAACCTACAAACGTCGCTCTTATAATAAGGCCCTTTCCACTGCAATAACATCTCTAGGGGCTTGTAATGGTTAGTTTAACTGACGATTGATACATTGCTAGGGATCGCTAATTTTATTATGAAATACTAACATTGAAGTGGTTGTGAGTTCGATTTTGAATATTTAAAATATTCAGAATGGAACTCACAACCACTAGAGGCATTAGAGCTTTAACATATTGGTTATATTACAGTCAAATTACATAAATTGTAGCCTACGGGTTATTCTGATCTACATACATATAAGCAATATTATGTAAAGTTTCATCTAAATCCGTTCAGTAGTTTTTACGAGAAAGTGGATGAAGTACAAACATACATTTATAATATTAGTAGTATATATTTTATTCATTAGATAGGTCTATATATTGCAATATTTATGACCTTCCTAATAAAGTGTGGGATATAGAATAAAAGTAAGAAAATTATAGAGCTGGATATCCTTCTATGAACAATATATTTTATTTACTAACTTCTCTTAAAAAAAACATATACATATTTAAGGCGGCGTTGAACTCCGCCATTCAACACGGAATACCTTGAAAATTGGGTTTCTGCTGCCCTGCTTTGACATTTTCCAATTCTCATACTCGAACATTAAAGGTCATTGGAAATCGAACCCCCACACACGACCCTTAGAGAGTTATATTAGATGATATATAATAAAAATTATTACTTAAACATGGATTAAATAATAAAATTAGTATAAGGGATAATGACATGTTAGATGTGAGGGATGCTGGGAGAACTTTATGCAAAAGCTGCATTATTGTATTTTTTGTGTGGGTTTTAAAACGTAAGTTTAACACACCACCGGCCGGCCATATATTAAAAAAAAGAATGATATGCCATTGCAAAGAGTTACGACTTCTAAGGAGTGGAGAACGGAGATGCTGGTTTGGTTTCTTAAAATACAGCTTAGATTATACAACCTTACAGTGTTAACTTAGTGTTTCTGAAATAGACGTTTTTAATTTTCTCGTTTTGGGAACAAGAAAATGTGCCATCTTAAATTTCGTCACCGAATAAACAGTGTCTTGAAAATTATGCGGTGCGCGGGAACAGAGTGTCTAACACTATCTCTCACCCACTCACCATGCCTACACTGCTCTTCGGAAAAAAGGAAATTAAATTGGCGACCTCTCGCTGCAACCGTCCTAACATTGAGCTATCTAAGGGTGAGACATCATTGCGGTACATTTCATCGAGAAGCGATTAATAGAATTAACTTGTTAGCTTATAATACATTTTTATTTTCACTTAATTTAGTACTATTTATATGAGATGGCTGTAGGTGCCTGAATGTTAACGCGAAGGTTGTGGGTTCAATTTCCACTTGGGGGAATATATATATTTTTTTTATGTTAAGTTTCGCCAATATATTTTAAGATTAGAGTGTCTTACCATTAAGTTCTCGTTTTGCCCTGTTATATGGATATAAAGAGTAAATTAAAAAAATGGAAGGGATAGCTTTATGATGTATCCTGGAAATTGCAGGAGAAATAGAGGGAAGTTGGGCAAGTATTCGTAAATCGCTTCGCTTGAGACGCAGTAGTCTGTGAATGAAAACAACATCTTAAGATAACTCTCAAGATCGATCTCAGGGTTGCGAGCGATTTATTAATACGGGCCCTAGTGAAGAAACACTTTGCCTAATTTTCGAGACACAGAGTCGTACCTCCAGAATGAAAAACATGAATGAAATGAATGAAAAAAGCAACAAGATATTTCTTAAATGATTTATCATACACTTAAATATTTTTTCCCGAGACCCATTTAATGTTGCTTGCGTCTTACATGCATTGGGCGTTACGTTTTAAATGCATTTTTGTATTAAGCCATAAATATTTGTTTTTATTTTATGTTTACTGTTTTTAAAAAGTAAAGCGATTTTGTTTATTTTAAGATTACTTTATATACTGTGGCCACAGACAGGAAACAAAAAAAAGGCAAAAAATTTAACAATTTATATGTTTATTTTTATATTATTTCATTTCAATCTCCTACCGTAAGACTGTGATGTTTTTAAGCATTGCTTAATTAACTTTTAAAAATTTTAAGCATCAGTTGAAATATATTCACGACAAGTTCCTTTGAATAATGTAAGCTGTATTATTCTATATTTATTTATTTCAGAACTGGTCTGAAGTTACGTCAACTTACCGACGGCCGTCATCTTGTCCAAATAATATACACACCAAATGGCGCGATTCAAGACTGCGAATACGTAACCGAAGGAAAAACAGCTAGGAATTTCCTAAAAACACTTAGAAAAGAATTAAAATTAGCACTAGACGAAGAATCTTTTAGACTGCAAGAAAAAAAATCTAATACAGACAACAATGAAAAGTTTTACCGCCATTTTGGTAACGTGACGTTTCGAGTTTTAAAAGATGGCGACAGTTTGCCGCCAAATATTGCGTCGTGGTTCAATTATGACAGATTAAAAAATGAATGTTTCGAACGCCACGAGGAGCTAACTTATATGATGGAGCACAAAGAAGATTCTGGATTAACAAGGTATAAATTTATTATCTACGCTCATTAAATCATTCACATTTGCACGTGCTTTTAAATATATCTATATACCTACTTATAATTAAATTTGTACCAATGCAATGACCTCTTCTACACTGCACCCTTGGATCCTACGCCATTTTATTATGTTAGGTAAAATGTACTTTACTAATGCTCTGTTTAATAGATAAAATAAAGCTACAATATCACAGGGTATAATATAAATACGGAAAAGAATGCGCACAGATAATATATTCATATGTATATGGACTTAGCAACTTTGTAAAAATGGAAAATGGTATTTAATGTTTTTGCGTAACTTCGTTAACGTATTTGTATGTTTATTATTTTGAAATATGAAAATTATTTTTTATCACATAATTTATGCACGTTTTTATTGCACGATTATTATACTTGGCTTTATAATTTTCATCCTTGATTACGTTTTATTACAAAATTTAAAAAATATGTCAATGTTACTTATATAAAGTGTGCCTTGAAATTATTCTAATAATAAAAAAATGTACAAAAACAAATAAATTTCAGTTTGAGTTTATATACTATCATTATCTACCATACCATTACTTTTAGAATTAAAATTATGATATTTTTTGTTTTTATTATAAATATAATATAAAATTTCATCTTTTAAAAGTCACGGCCCAATTAATTATTATTACCATAAGTCTAGTCTATATTTTCTTCTACAGCGGCCCTCTTTAGTTAGATCTATCAGCTTCCGTTCATCTGCGATCTCATCCGCTTTGGGTTCTGGTATTTTCTACAAAACTTCTTAAATCCTAAAAGTCTTGCTTGCAATAAAAAATATTGAACTCTGGTGCCATTCGTGCATGGATGACAGGTCCCGCAGGTCGCTCAGGGAGAATTTCATTATGCCGGGAACAAAATGGTGTGGTGCTGGTCAATTAGCCGAGAGATACAACGATTTGGGCGCCGATAGAAAAGAAGATATATGCTGCAGGGCACACGACAACTGCAAAGTGAACATTGGAAGTTTCCGTCGAAGATTCGGCTTGTTTAACTATAGGCCGTATACTATTTCGCACTGTAGGTGCGATAGGAGGTTGGTTGACTTTTAATCCTTCTGGGTTTCCTCTTTTTGTTGGCTTCAGGTGTTGAGGTAGCTAGCATTTTGGGGTGGTGTGTTATCATGTTATTAAGTATATTAATTAATCTGTGCATAACTCGGAATTTATGGTACTTTAGTAATAAAGCAATAAATTCTACCATTCAAGACGCGACGCGACGGTCTTATCAATTTTTTTATTAGGCGCGTTTCAACGAAAATATTTGAAAGTAACTTTATCAGGTACGTCAGCTATAAAATGTCGGGTGATCTATCTCAGTGGGCAGTTTTACAACTCGGTATGACGGATCGTGTTATTTATGACAAACTTAAAAAGACGTCGGTGGTCGAGAGGTCATTACATTGGCGGTGACACTGTCACGGCCATAGTAAAGTCATCGGAAATTAAAAATTAACAGAACGAAGCGTGATTCCATGGATCTGCTACGAGTTCCCGGGACTAAATGGTGTGGGAAGGGCTATTCAGCTACCAGATATTCTCAATTGGGAGGTTATACCAGGACAGACAGATGTTGTCGGGTCCACGACTTGAGATGCCCATTTTGGATCGGTGGCATGGAGAAGAAGTATGGGCTATACAATTGGCGTGTAAATACCCTCATGCATTGCAGATGCGATGAAAGGTTCGTAATAGGTTCATTGTCAAGTAGTTAGATTATTTGTATGGTTAGTCTTTGTGTGTACAGCTAGTATTATAAGGATTTTTGTGTTTAATTTGTATTTAAAAAAATAACGAGTTTTATATATAGGTATATGTTTGTGTGTCCTGTTTTTATGCATGCAATTTTTGTGTGTTTTGTGTTGTTTAAATTTTTAATACATTTAAATAAGTGAAGCAAAAGTGGATCAATTCTATACTTGTATATGAGTAGGATAATTTTATGAGCATGGGTAACGGAGTGTCTTAGCAGTAGGATCCCTAAGCATACCCTGCTATACACGGGATACGGCGTGAAGCCAGAAAAATAATGAAATTCCCTTACAGGAGTACTGACAACAAAATTTTAATAATCGCTTAGAGATGACCACATTGCTTTATATTCACGATTTTTAGTGGGTTTTAATCCTGCTAAGTTAAAATATTTATACGTTTATAAATTTTTATGTGGGTTTTAAATGTTGTGTGTAGTTTTAAGTTTAATGGTAATCTTATGTTGCTTGCATATGTCTCTGCTTTTTTATTTTTTAATTGTTATTTAGGTTCAAAAGTAAAAAGAGAGTTTCTAGAGACAAAATATAGATGATAAAAGTTCATAAATTATTTTTTATTTAATTTTTTATATACCTATGAGTATAAGGTAAGTTTTATTAGTACTGGATAGTGTATGGCAATGTCCCGTCGATCCTTATTTTACTAACTCTTTTACCATTAGAATTTATAAACAAGACAAAAAATATTCAATATTTTTCATACAAGACAAAGCGCGTCGTTGACTTCCGCCACTCAACACGGAATGTCTCGAAAACTGGCAGCACGTGGGGAACGGAGGAACTTAACTCTTTCTACCTTAGTTTGTGAGATATACCGTGGTGCTGAAATCAATATGTCCTAGGTGAATTTAAGTTACGATCTCTGTCATAATAGTCATTAGCTATGAATTCGACTAAAAACGCCATAAAAAACCTACCAAGCACCCAAATGATTAAATTAATAGAGTCGTTTCCTTGGACGCGGTAAAAAGTAAAAAATAAAATAAGTAATAATAAAAAGTAACGCTGTCCTGTCGTCGGTGAGATAAGAGGGAACAGAGGGATGAGTAGAGAAGTGTGTTGTTTTTTTTAGAAACTTATTTGAAATTATTGTTGCTTTTTTTTGTTAGTGTCCTTTAATATTTTTGTAGTCGGGCGAATTTATTTGATTTGAGTTGAGTAATTTTAGTAAAAACATACAGTGATTCTCATTTACGATGAGTGCCTAAATTTTGCCAAATTAACTATTTTAAAAATATACATATAATACTAAGTAGTAATTTTAGTGATATTTAATAATAATATATAGATATTTTCATTGCTCCATACGGATAAGTAGTAGAGTGACGTTTAACTTCAACCCATACGTCGTTAACATCTATTTTTTTTACTACAATATATCCCACATGTAGCTAAGAAGGCAGGAGGAACTTGGTGCTAAGATATTTTTCCCCCCACCCAATGACGAATTTTCATGATTTTCTATTTTATTTCTAAGTAAAATTTTACTTAAACTACGAACTACTCCACTCCTTTCCCAATGAAGACAATCACATAACCCGATAACATCATACCTTCTAATTGGTGATCATAAATTACTTCGTCCGTCTGTTTGTTGTTCACATGAATGTAATATAGCTTTAATTAATTTAAAAAAAAACAGCTTCACGCTGAAACCCGCAGGTAGCAGGTTTTTTGGTAGGCAAAGCACGGCGTTGAGTTTAACTCTCCCTCACAGTCTCACTCTAAACACACAATGTCTTAATGGGAACGGAGTGTCTTAACACTAGGTTCCCTTTGCCTACCCTGCTGTGTTCGGGATACAGTGTGAAGCTGATTTTATTTTTTAATTTAAAAAAAAATTGCGTGGTTTGATATGAACATGTATGGAGTAAAAGTTACAGCGCTTGGACGCTAACCAAGGGGTTCGGGTTTGAGTTTCGCTGCATTCTATTTTTTATGCGTTTTCTTAAATATTTAACTTTCGTCTAGTTTAGTTTGCATTGTACCACTCAACGAGCGATCAACTTGTTTAAGTAAAAGTGAAGATAAGATTTGCCTCTCAAATGCGAGTGACGTGTGAATATAAACAGTAATTTGTTAAACAACGAAAGTGTTAACGCTACTTCTCGGCCTTATAAAAGTATTGGTGCTGCGGCACATCGACTGACGGTAATTGTGTATCCATCCACTTCCACTGGTTAGCTGGAAGAATCCATTCATATTTTTTTTAGGTTCACGCTGTATCCCGCATATAAAAGGGTAGGCAGAGGGAACCTAGTGCTAAGACACTCAGTTCTCCACGCATCGCCGAATCATCGTGCCATTGCATGTTGTGTCAGAATTCAACGCCGTGCTTTTGCCTAGTCACTAGAGCGAGCAAATGAAAATCGAACCCACAATCGTCGCGTTTATAGTTACACATTTGTGCCACTGCGGAACGACGGCCTTCTCTATTAACTAACCTTCGACTTTATATTTCTTATATGTTTTAAGTGTAATAAAGAATATTACAAATATAACACTAGGTTCCCTCCACCATATATTTTTTGAAGCTGCTGAATCCTACTAGTACTATAAATGTGAAAGTTCCTGAGGACGGATGTTTGTTCCGCAAAAAGACTGAACGAATTTATATAAAACTTTACAATGATATCGCTTATATCAGGATAACATAAAATAAAATTTATGTTAAGATTTTGTAATATACCTACTATAAGTTTAAGCGAGTGAAGACGCGTGTGAGTCGCTAGCTATAAATAAATAGACTACAACACTCAAATGCCTCCCAAAAAAAGACGAGCCGTGAAGATATGATGATGATGATAAATAAAAAAACCTCACAGCAACCCATTGAAACCATTTTGAGTCTGTTTTTAAGAGTTTTATTAGATGAAACGTATCCTTTGGGGCACAGAGTAGTCTGTATGATATTGGATATACTATTAATATTATAACTGTGGAAATTAGTGAAGATTGATGTTTGTTCCACTTTTACGCCAAAACTAAGGAACGGACAACAATGAAACTTTACAGTAATATAGCTTATCAGAATAACATATACCTACTCTACAAAACATATATATTTTTTTAATTTGCCTATAACATAACAATGACTTTAAGTGGTCGAAGCCGCGGCTGTATCGCTTTTGTCACGTGACTGGCGCGAACTGAGTGTCATAACACTAGATTTCTTATTTCTGTAGTATATGCGAGTAGAACAAAAAAATAATAAATCAAATATTATTTCTTATTCCAAAAGTCTTAAGTAAATACATAAATAAAAAATGATGATTTACTGTTTTTTTTTTTTTTCATAAAAGAATAAATAATCTTTAACCTTTTGTTTCCTAACTAATTGTAACAATACAGAATGTCTAATGTGCTATATGCCACTTCCAAAAATAACAATTCTAATGTATTTATTAAGTAGAGAGTATAGACAATCACTCTACAAAAAAAAACTATTTTGATCCTTATCTCCTTGAAATCAAGTTCATTTTCAAATAACAATGAGAAGTTCCTTTATTAAACTCAAATTCAGAGATTGGCTCTAATGATATACCAATAAATAAGTTTTTTTTTTCACTATTTAATTGAACGCGTCAAAGATGTACATTTTTTCTAATATAGCGACGCCGTCATGGCGCATTTGAAATTTCAAACTTCTAAACTGATTTCGTTCGTATTTAGTCTGTGCTATAATAAAACTACCTTTCGTCCACCATTTCTGAAAATGAGAGTTTGATGACACTATAAGAATTATTAATTAATTTGTATTAAGAATTTCACAACATTGTTTACGTTGACTTTAAGACATAAACGGCCGATTTTTCCATTCCCGTCCTAGCGCTCCCCTATACTGCCTAACCTACCTACATGCCAATTATCAACTTTCTAAGTCTAAAAGTTTCGTCTATGCATAGTCTGTCAATCACTGAACATCGGAAGAGATTTATATACTTACTTAACATAAATATAATTATAGCTTTGAATCCATATCTTCAATATCTATTATACATAAATTAAATTAAAAAGTAAATAAACATCTAGAAAACTGCTGGTATCTTCTCGAATCATGGGTAATAACACTCTGAATTTATCCACCTTCCAAATAAAAAAACTGTATCAAAATCGTTTCATCCGTTTGGGAGCTACGGCGCCACATACAGATACGGTCACATACGTCAAACCTTTTACCCCTTTCCTCTTTCTTTAGTCAGGGGTTCGTCACTAATGAGACTTGTAGAACGTAGAAATATGCCACAATTTCTCCGTATTCAACCACAATAACCAGTTATAGCCGAAGTCTAACTAATGACTTCCGTTTAATACTAGCTTTCAATCACGTTTCTTTGTAATGATTATGAAATGGTTAATAAACACTGGAATTATAATTCTATTGTTTGGCGGTGAGTTTTAACTAAAAATAACTTTTAAGTGACAAAACCCGCTTCCGCTTCACGCCGTATCCCGCACATAGCAGGGTAGGCAGAGGGAAGCTAGTGTTAAGTCATTTCGTTTCTCACGCATCGCCCAATTTTTTGAGACATTGCGTGTTGAGTGGCGGAACTCAACACCTCGCTATGTAGCGAGTAAATGGACATATTAAATAGTACATTCTCTTGAATGGGAATCAAACCCACAACCATCGCTTACAAGATGCAACTCACACAAACACTAATAAAAGAAAAAAACTTAAAGTCTAAAGTCCAAGCCTTTTAATATTTTTAAGTAACTCTTATAGCAACAGCACGATTGAATACTTCTGTCTGCGAATCTTATTTAATGTTTCAATGTCAAAAATATGTGCATCCCGCTGGGTATAATGAGATATGTCAAGTTAGTGTTCGAAACATTAAAAAAGTGTCAGTTTATTTTTTAATTTCATCTGCTATAGCTTCGCTGTTTCCCGCACGTAGCACGGTAGGAAGACACTCCGTTCCCCTCTTTCGGGAACAGGAACGAGATTTTACAGACTTTTTACAGTCGAACATAATATAACATAATAATAGATATACTAACCAATACCGCGGTCACCTTTCTAACAATATGACACAAACCAAACATTAATCATCCATTATAAACCTACAAAAGGGAACATTTCCAAATGGATAAACACAAAAATAGTTTCTATAACAAAAGAAAACCACCCTTGTTTGACGATAATTTATGTATTGCCGTATTTAACCTCGCGCGCTTTATTCGCACATTATAAATCCTGTGAGGCGTGTAGATAACGCAATATGTAAGGTAAGATGGCGTTATTGACAGCGAATTTGGCGGGAAACGTTTTTTTATCTATGCTTTTTTTCTTTTTTAAATTATTAAAATATTTTATATATAAATCAATTTGTGGTAATTTATTTAATATAGTTCGAGTTATGATAATATCTTTGATAATAATTGTAGTGAATAAGATCCTATTTTTGAAAGCGATTTAGATTTAGCATATATTTAATGACGTGGACTTACGAATATTATAAATAATACAAAAATATGCATTAGTAAACATTTATTTCATATGGTCACAATATTTTACATCATAATAATTATAATCATCACATTGTCATAATATTATGATAATTAAACTAATAAGATTTGCAGAAAAGATTTACGATAAATATAAACAATGTAAACGTCACATTTTGCTTATAAACAAACTTAGCTTAACACCTATTAGTTTGAATTTTCAAATAAAAATAATATTTTAAAATGTTAATTTTTAGATTTTTAATCAAACAATCAAAAACTTTTTTCTAAAGTAATATAATCTTTTTGCAAAATATGTATTTTTGGATCCGTCATCATCATTTTTAACTTCACACATCTCTCGCACAAATACGTTGAAGCTAATGTAGACATGCAATTCTTCAGTAGGTATTTTGGCGAATAACTGGAGATTCTGGATGCAAACTTAATAAAAAAAAATAATCTGCTTCACACTGTATCCCGCTCATAGCAGGGTAGGCAGAGGGAACCTACTCTTGTTCCCCACTTTGCACCGAATTCTGGAGGCATTGTGTGTTGAGTGGCGGAACTCAACGACACCCTTTGCCTCGAGCCACCAGAGTGAAGAAACAGAAATATAAATTTAAATAAATATTTTATTTCCTCGAGTGGTGATCGAACCCACAACCATTCGCGTTTTTAGTCACACTTTGTGCCCCTGCCCCACGACTGGCCTCAATTTAAGTTACAATTAAATATGATGTTATAACAAAAAATTATAAGTATTTAAATATTTATTACAATATTATTTAAATATTTAATACTTTCATTTGTTTGCTGTAGTGTCGATACAAAGTGCGACATTGATTTCCGCCACTCAAAGAAATGCCTCAAGGATTCGGCGGAAAGTGGAGAATAGAAGTGTCTTAATGGTAACGGAGGACCCTAAATTTCCAGGTTCCGTCTGGTTACGTCTGTATCTACTATATACTGCTGTCTGCTATGTGCAGCGTGAAGCTAAAAAAATATAATAAAATTAAAAATAACTTTTATATTTTGTCAAGGTTAATATTAAGTGTATTTTAATATAATAATAATAATTTCTTAAACACAAAAAAGTTATACTTTTTACATAAGAATAAACACAAGACAACACAACATAAAACCTCTTTTGTTTCCATTTTAAAAAGCATATTTAGTCTATGGTTTCCGCGCCATTAGTCGCGAATTCGGCGCGAATTTCGAATTTCGAACGTCTCACAAAGGAAGTGTCAACTTGTCATATAAACGGCCAATGTCAAAAAAACATGGCGAATTTATAAGAGTGTGAAGATATTGATAAAAATAAATTGAGTGTACACTTGAAGTGTTTAGATAAAAAATGTATGAATAAAGCGTTGTTTTTTTTAAATTATAATATATACACACCCTGAGAAGACGTTATGGCGCAGTGGCAAAGTGAGTGACTGTAAGCGCGACAGTTATGGGTTCAATTCTACTCGGGGGAATGAATTATTTTAATTTTCTCGCTTTAATAACAAAACAAAACGCAGCGTTGAATTCCGTGTTAGTAGTAGTAGTAGTTAGTTAATTTAGTGGTGCGTGGGGAACGGAGGGTTTTAAACTGTAAACACTAAGTTCCCTCCGTCTATCCTGTTATGTGGGATACAGCGTCAAACTAAAAAATGTATACCTCGCGCTTCTAGATATACAATTAAACAGACAGTTTTTCCATTCTTTAATTACTATTTTCCAATTTCCCAAGCACCGTAAAATTTTCGTAACATTGCAAGTTAAGTGGTGGTGGCGAATTTTTTTTTTAGCTTAATCATGACATACAGCGTACAGCTGAAAATGTGAATGTATTTAAATTTATATTTCCATTTGTTCGCACTGGTGTCACGGCATAGCGCGGCGTTAAGTTTCGCCACTCAGCAAGCAATGCCTCCAGAATTAGGTGGAAAGTGGGGAACGGAGTGTCTTAATTTGCCTACCCTGCTGAAGTAAATACGTAAATACAAAATTCGACGCAAAATAAAATGTCAAGCAAACCAAGACGTTATAACCAGTTCATTTCCCCAATCCCTTCTACAAGCGTTAAGTGCCTTAGTTAAGGGTAACCGTCAAACATCGATTCAATGCGGGATTAGTACAGGGATTACCTATATAATACCTACGTACGTACAATATGTCCGAAATAAGATTTTCGTTCATTTCTTTGTATTTTAACCTTTTTGCTTTTATTATTTTCTATTATACGCTTTAGCAACAAGAGAAGAAGCGCAGCGTTGAGTTCCGCTACCCTACGCGCAATGTCTCAAAAATTGTGTGATGCATGGGGAATGTCTTAAGAAAATTTGGAAAAAAGTTATTTTTTGTATGAATTTCAACTTTTTACCATGTAGTGCTGTCATTTAAACTGACTCAATGCAAGCTCATAATACTATATTATACGACTACTTCCATATTAATATCCTGAACATTTCGTTTGTTTGAACATGCCAATCTCAGGAACTGCCGAATCCAAATTCTTTGAAATTTGAAATTCTTTTTATGTTGGATAGTTTACCTAGCAAGGCTATAGGTCACATATCACGTCAGTCAGTCCACTCAGGCACTTGAAATATGTCATGTATCTATCTATACAACTCTCAGTTATTTCGAATAGACCTCACGGGCGAAGCCGCTAAAAAAAGCTAGTATCAAATAAAGGCTTTGTACAATTCGTTGTATTTTTTTATCTTTTTCCCTTTAAAGACTACCCGCATTCGAACTTTCAGTTTAGGTATTTGGTGCTTAACTGTAAAAATATATGGATTTATTTTCACACAAATTGGTGCTAGAAATTTTCTTGTAGCTTTTCCCCATATAGCAGGGTAGACAGAAGGAACCCAGTGTTAGAACACTTCGTCTCCAATTCTCCATCCAGTTTTCGAGACATTGCGTATTACACTTATTATTTCTAAATCATTAATATTGTTTAATATATTACAAAAATAATATTAATGATTATATGATAAAGAAATTGTCAAATAAGTAAAATTCAAACACCCGTGTATAGATTACAGAGTAGTGTGATTAGAGAACTTTTATTATACTTTTTATGATAAAATAATTAATAATTGTTTGTAACATATATAATAATTATTGTTTTAAAATAGGAAACGGGGTGTCTTAACACTATGTTCCCTCTGCTTACCCAGCTGTGTGCGGAATACAGCGTGAAGCTAAAAAATGTATTTGTTTATTTTTTAATAATAATCATTCATTGAAGCTTACTGTCACCTGATCACTATTGTCGATGGTGAGTGCCAAAAGCTATTGTCTATTTGGCACTAAAACCTAAATATATCCGTAGACCGTACCGTACATCAATAACAAAACAATGTGCATAAAAACAAAACAAAAATAGGATAAAGACATTTCCTGGTGTAATAAGTAGGTATTTTTGATAGTGAATCATAATCTCAAGATCGATCTCAGAGTTGCGAGCGGTTTACAAAGACGGGCCTAACACACTATTACAGCTAGTAAAAAGACAGTATTCCTATACTCTATATCGAAAGCTTATACAAAGTGAAACCTATAAAGTAAAGCTAAGGACTCGTTGTAAAAGCAGTTTTATGACATTCCCGCGTTGACCACAACATCAAAATATTATATTTTCTCACGTTTCTTTTATTTCCAATTTAGTGGTACATCACTCAGTTTTTCGTTAAATAGTAATGTAATAAATACGAAAAAATCACGAAAGGATATTATCCTTTCGTGATTTTTTTAGCTTCACGCTGTTTTGATTTTTTGATTTCATTCCCCTGAGTGCCGAGAAAATCTAATTTACATATAATATTAGTATAACAAGTATACACTACACACTTACGTTCACATTCACCTATTTAATCTATACTAAAATTAATATTATAATGTAAAGAATTTATATGGTTGTACCCACTAATTTCAGAAACTTCTACTTTAAATTGGAAATATATTTTTGTGTTTGTCCATTTATGGAGGTATGGCTATATAGACTATAGGCTATATAGACTATATAACATCACGTTAATCATTTTTAAGTAACCCCCTGTATCTGTGGTCGTAGCTACCTCGGGTATTTAGAGTAGTTATTTCCATTTCACCATGGAAAGAAGATAATGGTAAAACTAGTAAAGTAAAGGTTGACATTCATGTATTTAGTATAAAATGAATACCACGTTACTTAACGGTAAATTAAAACACCAACCTATCAAATTTAATTAGTTCTCCCTCTAGCTTCACGCTTTAGTTCGCACAAAGCAGGGTAAGCAGGCGGAAACTAAAACCTGGTGTTATGACACTTCGTTCCTCATTAAGACACTTGCGTTAACCACTTTTCGCCAAATTCTTAAGGCATTGCGGGTTAAGGGGCGAAACTCAAATTCGCGCTATGCCTTGTTACTGAATGAAATTAAAATATTAAATATTTCATGCTCCCGAGTGCCACTGCCACAACGGCATCACTTAGTTATTTCGTAATTATTTAATAAACTTATTTTTTTTTAATAAAAACAAAAATCTGTATCTAAATAAGAACAACCTGTATAACAATTTTCTCTATAAATCTCTACTCTATGTCAAAACTGCATACAAAGTAAACTAAAAGGTACAAGCTAAGGCCTCGTTAAAACACACTTTGACCACAATCGTGAAATATTTTATTTTCTCACGTTTTCTTTTATTCTTTCACTCGATTATTTTGTTTGATCCCGTCACTATTTGGTGGGGCTTTGGCTTTAGTTCGTAATTGCTACCAATTATGGCGATATAATGATTCGATACGTTTTTTCATTTTGGTTTAGCGGACTGTTAACGCCATGTTTGTAGGTTTGATTCCTTCTCGAGGGAGAAAGTATATTTCATTTATTTTTTCTTTTCCCCGCTTTGGTGGACAAAGCTTCTTAACTCTTAACACTAATTTCTCTGCTTCGTCGCCCGCCACTTTGTTTGTCTGGATACACTAGGACGTTAAATGGAAAACCTATTTTTTTTGGCTCCCGTAGAAGTTTAGAGAATTCTTTTTTCTTAGTTCTCCCCTACACTACCATAAAATTAATATGCCAAATGCCTTTATTCTTTAAATTTCCAATAGACTTAAATACTCACTTACATCTCACTTTGTAAAAAATTAAAAAAGTTAAGTTGAAATCTAACCCACAGTCGTCATTAATAGTCAAACATTCCACAACTGCGCCACTACGTCTATATTAGCACTTACATACGAGTACTTACATACGTATGTATATAAGAATCTTAGTTTTTACAAAGAAAAACCTCTAAAGCCTAAAAGAGCTCATTATCCAAAGACATTAGTTGAAGTAGTACCGAAAAAAGTTAGAAAAAGTAACTTTTTTACTCTAAAACATGAGATTCGCTTGTTTTTTTTTACGTCTGGCATAGGAGTTTTTTTTATAAGTATAAATAGTTTGCGGGTTCGAATTTTGGACTAGGAACAAATATAGCAGAGTAGGCAGAGACAACCTAGTGCGAAGACACTCCGTTTTCCGTTCTGCAACTCAACGCTGCGTTTTATATATATGCTGTAGAGGATAGAGTAATTGGGGTTCACATTTAAGCGCAGCAGGATTTGAAACCACGCTTTTAAAATAAAATAATTTAAATATAACCATTACCCAGACTGATGGTTGAACCTACAACCTTCAATTGCACAGACGAACACTGCCCCACTGCGAGCTTATGTAGTCAAGATATATTATAGTCTCTTAAATAAGAATACCCTCTATCCCCATACAATCTGTGCGAAAGAAATCCCCAAAGGCCTTTTAAGTGGTAATAATCCGTAAAATAAACGCCACTTGTCGTCTTACTCGAGCCGCGACTGACCGAACGAGAGGAGCACTTGAAATGATAATTTCACTAATAAGAGAACTAACGTCGTGGGTTCGATTCGTCTATACATAATAATATATTTAATATAATAGTAGACAAAGTTCGGTTTTAATTTCCATCAATTGTGTGCATGTATTCATTAATTGTGTGTCAGAATGTTAAGAAACTCCGTTCCTCACTTTCCACCGATTTCCCGAGACATTACATATTGATATTGTCTTTAAAAAAATAATGTAATTAGAACACGAAAGTAATTCAGATTAGTGAATAAATAATTGTGAAGTTCAAGCGGGCGAAGCCGCGAGCGGGTCGCTAGTTCTCAATATAAATAAACTATTGACCTTTACTCACTGGCCAAAAGGGATAAGTGAACTTTTAAAAGACATCATTTGTTTTTTTAAACACCTTTTAAAGGATTAATCTGTCTAATGCGAAGGTTGTGGATTCGATTTTACTCGTTTTTCCTTTTTTTGAAACTCGGCCCCTAAAAAAATATATTAATTATAAAGATAAAAACACAAAAACTTCAATAGAAATCTATCAACTATCAAAGATTGACCACCTTACACTCTCTAAGTATTATATCATACAGAAGACGTGCAAGTCCAAGTAAAAAACAAATCATTTTTTATTTCTTCCACAAGGCAAAACGCCAAAAGCCGGCGCGCTATATATCCGATGCATCCGATAAGTACCCTCGAATTAGGGTTGCCTGCAGCTTTAATATTTTTAAATTAATTTAAATGTACTTAAATAAAAATTGAAAATGGATTTGATTGTTCTTGTTAACAATCATACCTAAAATGGAGAATTATTTAGAGTATAGTTTAAGTAATTAACGTAGATATATTTAGTATTACTGGAGAACTATTCCGTGCGTACAATACGCGTTGCCATAGCATAAGTATTTTAATTTTAAAAAACATCGTTTAAAATGGAAATTAAATTTAGAAATTCTCCAGAAGTCTTTCTCGCTCCAAAAGTTCTCCAGAAGTCCTTCTGGCTCCATTTTAGGAACCCTCATGGGTTAGACAAAATGTGACGATAACTGCAAATACGACTCTCCCCTCATTCGGAGAAATTAAATATTTTCATTTCCTCGCTCTGGTAACAAAACAATACAAATAACGCCAATGACTTGAGAACTGCGATTAAAATGGGGAACGGAGTATTTTAGATTTCCTTTGTCAAACCTGTTACAACAAGCTCAGTTGTTATTCTATTTTTATGAAATTCTATTATTCTGTAAATAAAAAGAAGTAATAAACTAAAAACTTATCACAGCCACCCCTATCCCGAGTGCACTTGACGCGTGCCGTTGACGTAATGGCATATCTCCCGCCAAATACCGCACTTATATACCTTTCGAACGATCATTTTTTAAAAATTCTCACGTAAATGCACACCCAAAATATTGGGAATGATGCACAATTTGTAGAGTTTGACAGATTTACGTTTTTTTTTTTTACTTATTTATCTTTTATTTTTTTACTACTTTGAGGGTAGTTAGAGACCTAGTTTGCAAGTGCTCGGTTTTACCGTTTCCGTCCGAGACCTTGTCTAACAAAATCTAGGAAGTACCTGTAGTTTCTTGGTCGTCGTGACAGCTGACTCCAAACGCGACGGTTCTGGGTTCGATTACGACTCGGTAGTTTTTGTTATTTTCATTATCATCGCTCTGCCTTGTGACTGCATAAGATAGAGCGCGACGTTTACCAAGAAAAAAAACGTTGCAAAAAAGAAAATCAAATAAAAATATAAAATTTAATGAGCGATTTACCCGTGTAGAATCGAACCCACTACCATCATGTCAAACATTCTGACACTGTACAATGCGTTAAGAGGCAGTATAAAGAAAGTTTTATAGATGTAATAACCATTTTGCTATTACTTTCCAACTAGTACCTATGTACTTTACTTCTAATACATAAACATTAAAATCGTTTTATGCAAGTAATATTAAGACAGTCGGCGGACAATAAACGTGAAAAGTTGTGGGTTCAATTTCCACTTGAGGAAATAAAATATTTAATATTTTAATTTTCTCGCTTTGATTATGAGGCAGAGCTCTAGAAAAAGCGAAGAGTTCCGCCACTCACCACGCAATGGTTCCAGAGTTCGGCGGAAAGGGAAACGGAAGTGTTTTAATGCGCAGTATTGAGACACTAGATTCCCAAATTCCCTCTGCCTACCTTGCTATGTGCAGATTCACGCTGTGAAGCTAAAGAAATATGAATATAAGAATTTAACGATTTTGAGAATGTCGTGGCTTAGCGAGGCAGCGCATTACTGTAAATTCAATGGTTATGGGTTCTATACGTATTATTTTCATTTCCTCACTCTAGTGAACAAGACAAAGTATTGCCTTGGTTTCGCGTTTTAACACTCAAAGTTTATAGAATTGAGATGTGCGGAGTGTCTTAACACTATGTTCTCTCTGTGACTAGATTTCCGTGGTATATGCGGGATACAGTGTAAAGCAAAAAAATAAAATAAAACTGTGTTGCATAAAATCCAAAAAAATATTCATTATATTCCCACCAATTTATGACGTTTGTCGTAAAATCGCCGCGAAATGATGACAGCCGACGCTGGTAGTAAAATGGCGGTTATTTTAAATGTCCACAGATAATAAAATGAAACAATATTGAATCTCCTTTCTAACCTTCTCGCAGGTAATAAAATATGATATATTGAAATAAAGCTATTTAAGCTAAGCTGCAAAATTTGCATGAATCTTATATTATAGTGCTATTAAAAGTTTTACTTCATGCCGCGGTGGCGCAGTGGCGAGTGAGCGGCTTGTAACTGTAAACGTGAACGTCGTGGGTTCGATTCCCATTCGAAGGAATGAATCATCTCTATTTCTCACTTCTTGCAGTGCGGCGCTGCGTTGAATTCCGCCATTCAACACGCAATGTCCCAAAATTTTGGCGGTTACCTCTGCCTATCTGCCTATGGAGACAGGAACTGAAGAAACAGAGATTTCAGGAACAATTAATTCCATTACCCTTCTTGCAATACCACTTCCGTATTCATTTTTTTTAAGATATCCTGTATTCTTGAATATAATTAATGAATGAACTATTGATAGTCTAAAATAAATCTATACAATACATAGATAAATGATTATGAAAAAGATTTTTCAATTCGAACCAGCAGTTCCTGAGATTATAAGTATTAAACATAAATATTATATTATAATATTTATGAAAATTAGAATTTTCCATAGAAAATGTTTAATACAATTACATTGTTGGTACAAACAGCATGGTGGCGCCATATAAATCCTTTTAAAGAAAATTTGTATAAAACGCGGACTTAATATGTGATAAAACGAGCTGTTAAATCTTATAACCACCATTGACCACATGTAGTCGACAAAATATAAAACTTCTTTTATGGTAGAGACAAGGCAGGAACATAACCATGGTAATTAAGTCAAATATTATTAATATTATATTATTAATACAGCGAAATTAAAAATATTTTCGTTTTGATGAAATCCACTGTACCTACTAGAGGACTTGCCTGGGGCACTTAGAATGTATCATCATACCTCTTAGTTATTTCCATAAATATCTATTAAAAGTTTAGGGTTTGAAAAATATATTTTTTACTTGAAAGAGCGTACTTCCGTGGTGTTATCGTACGTCAGGCCACCACGTCAGGATCTGATCTGTAATCCCAGGGAATTCAAGGGAAAAAAATCTAGTTGCATATGTATTTCATATTTGTATTTCTTATTATATTTCCAATACTCAGACTCTCAATAAGGTACAGCTATATACTTAATAATAATAATCTATTTCTAGATAACGTCATTTTAAACATAGATATGCATAGAAAATTTATATTTCCTCTGCTTACATTACTCTATCAAGGGTATACCAAATCAAAAAAGGCACGATATATCCCATTTACAGCAGGATAGGCAGAGGAAACCTAGTGTTATGACACTCCGTCTTAAACTTTCCGCCCAATTTTCGACACATATCGCATTGACTGGCGTAACTCAACTCAAAATTACTATTTACTAACATTAAGCATTAATTTTTCAGATTCCGCGCCTGCCTAAAACTAGCTGACACATCAGTCTCCAATATGGTCGGTAAATTATTCTTCAATGTTGTCCAAACGAAATGTTTTATATTAAAACCGATTAAAGTTTGTACCCAACGCTCTTGGTGGGGCAAATGCTTGCGTCGTGGGTATATGAAGCAAGCGTTTTTACGTAATAACTTACCGTATTAATTATTTATATAGAAAATTGGTTACCTCCATCGTAGAAGATACTGTGGTTTTTTATTATAATGATAGGTGTTTAAGTATTCCATGGATTCACAGTGTGGGTCCCCATCGCGTTGCAGGGTCGGGACCTCGGAGTAGTGCCTGGGACTTGCGACTTAACCCTTAAATGCATGATTTTATGCATGATTTAGACCGAGAAAAAATATATTTTGGAGCCATGAATATGCTGATTTAGGGAAAAATAATAAAAAAAATAGTTTTGACAGTCGTGAAGAAAAAAAGTGTGTTGCCACTCGATTAAATATATCACCATGATAGTAATAATCCTGCAACAACATGCATTGAACTCATACTAATAATTTTATGGTCGTTTGAATGGTATGTTGCAGTTTTACTACTTTATGCATTTAAGGGCTAACGCTCAACAGGCCAAGCCTCTCTACCAACACCAAATATGAATCATATAATATATTACCTAATTGAATTTTGTAAAAATGAAATTGTTACCTCCGTCTAAGACACATGACGCAGTGGTTACAGAAGATGGCGTATTTTTGTTGTTTATTTAGGGAGTGTTAAATTTAGTAGGTACAATAAAATCTTATGTATGTAAATACGTTGAGATATTATTTAACATTAAATCTGTATGAACAAATTTGTGGAACAGCGTATGACTGTAAATCCAACAGTTGTGGATTCCCACTCGGGAAAATGATTTATTTTCTTTTCAATGCTCTGGGGATAAGATAAATTGCGGCGTTAAGTTCCTCCACTCAATATCACTCATAGTGGCTGTTGGTTGTTTTAAAAATTAAAAAAAGCGTTACAATTAACAATGGCGTCAAACTTGACATAAAATGCCAAAATGATTTGAACATATCAGTTAATAAAAAAATATATACATATTTATTTTCTAAATAAAGTAAAACATGATATTTTCTAAAATGGACCTAATATATATTGCTTTTGCTTAGAATTGTAATGACAATTCGAGTTTATAATTATTAAGTGACTAGGTTTAGAAGCACCTACAGTAATTCTATGTATTTATATATTAAAATATGAATATATTCTAAAAATTTTGACGAATGATTTACTTTATTTCCTTTATTTATATATATGTTATGTTAGTTTTATTATAATTGACATCTCTGAGTGCGGCTGTTCCAACTCAAATAGAACTACTCAAATTAATTAATGTAATTTTAATTTTGTATTATTATAGATAATAAATATTTTTTTTAACTGTACAGTATAAATAATACTTACAGATACATATTTTTTGTAAGAATAAATAGAAATTATTCATCATAATACTAAAAATGTGTGAATAATTTCTGTTGTTTTTTTGTATGTGTATTGTTTGTGTAAAATATGGAATTATGTAGATATTAAGTTAAAGTACATAGATATATTATAAATATCCAAACCACTTTTTTTCGATACAAAGTTTAAGAATTCTGTATAAGCTGTACATAATGTAAGTAAACAGGAACAAATAATTTATTTAATAGATATTATTCGATATTTGAATATCGCATACTCTTAAAGAAAGTGACCTAACTTAAAAACTTACAGTTTGTAGGTATTCACCATAGATCATTTATAGCAAAATCCAAAATAAGAGAAATTATGAGTTAGATCAATTCACTGTCTTATCGCAGGGGGAACAGGGCCTAACTGTAAAACGGCTATGGTCAAGGGTAATGGGTTCCCACTTGGGGGAATGAATTTCTATTACTTCGCTCTGGTAACAAGACATAGCGCGGCTATTATTTCTGTCATATTTTGTGAGTTAAAGTCTTATGAAGGATTGTAGAAGACACAGAATTTTTATATACAGCATTGATGTCAAATATGTAACTAATAATTAGGGTAGTCGTCTTTATCGTATTCATTTGCAATTGCTTTGTATAATATGAAATAAAAGTTTTTTTTAGTAAATTTTTCAGGCTTAACTTTTTTAAGTGAAAATTCTGGGATGGGCATCACAGTATTATAGTGTTTGTCACATTTGTTATTTTAAAAAAAAAGCATAAATATTTAGGCCTCTTGTTTTAACACTTAATAATATGGACCTTTTCAATATAATCAATAAAAATAATAAGATTTAGTAAAAAAAATAAATAATATAACCTATTAATATTATTTATAACGTTATTTCGTAGATTTTCGAAATTATAATACGTCAAAATTTTATAGTTTGAATTTAAATCTACTTGCTACTAGATGGCGTTAGTAGTAAAGAAAACCAGTTTGAAAGTTGTACATACATATAATTTATAAGGTGCATGGTAATATTATTAATAAAATAATTTTATAATATAATATATGAAAATAATCAGAAAGATAAGTGACTCGTTTCTCTTATTGGTCACTTTTCAATTTTTAATATAAATATATTATTCCTTTACTAATATTTTTTTTGTATTAAACATATCGACAGAAAAGCCAAAAATGTGTCAAAATATATAACATTGATATTATTAAACATAAATATGATAATAAAATATGTGTTAGAAAATCTACTGTTCTGTTCTGTTGATGGCGTTCCGAACGTGCTAAAATACTAATAATAAACGTCAAAAGTCGTCCACTTTAAAGTTTAATTTTAAACTCAACTTAGCGTAAGTTAGTTTTTACTGTTCGAAGTTCCTGTATTGACAATATTTATGTAGTATATTGTATCAGAGACGGATTAATATTAAGGCCTCTTGATATTAGGCGGCCTCAAGTTTTTTCAGTACATTTTTGCCAATTTTTTCATGGGATAGCATATTATTTTCTTCTTAAAAAACTTAATTTATGGAGTAATTTGATTTTTTATTTATTAAAATGTTATTTAATGTTTTAAGACAGAGAAATCAACATATTTAAAACATTAAATAACATTCCTAGTGTATAAAACAGAAAACTGAAGACAAAATAAGTGTAAATGTAAAAATAAAAATTGGGTTTCGTTTAAATACTGTAGGAAGCCTCCGCTGAATCCGGCTCTGTATTGAGTCAGTAAGTTAGTGAATTATTAATTTATAGTACGATCGACGAATCATGGTCGTCCAGACACTAACAGTAGCGACTTTATGGATGCATAAGATTTATTTTTAATTTTGATTACTTTCTTCCTGAGTGAATAATGCGCAAACATTCAGAACATCTAACTTCAGCGTGGCCACGATTCATCGACCGTACTTTAAATGTTTTAAGTAATTTATAGTGCGCATGGTTTATTTTTTTAAACAAACATTTGGTATCTGTACTTAGTAGAATGTTCTCGATAATAAAGTATGGAAATAAAGAGATTTAAATAAATATATAGCGATGATTTTTGTATCTTTATTTGCCCTTCTTTTAATAACATAAACTAGTCAACATAAAAAGAACATAAATAACAACAATAAAAAAAGAACCGCGTCAGCCTGTGAGCGCGATGGTTGTAGGTTCGATCCTCACGCGTGAAGCTGATTTATTTATTTTATTATATATAATACTAGAATATAGTATTTCTTTTAATCATTATTTTTGTATTATTCTATAGTCTTCATATATTTCTATAATAATACAATGTGTATTGTTGGGCGATAGAACAATCGCAAATATGTGCAATAAAATACAATATACTTATTATTGCACACATAAATATATTATACACATTACTTACAAAGTAAGAATTAATAAACAACTGGTTGTCTGTAAAGTCGGCTTACAGACGAATGTATGTGAATGAATTGTAATTATTTTGTATAATACAAAGAAGGAGTTAATTGAAAATTATATATTTTTTTTGATATATTAACTTATTTGCACTCGTTAATTCAATTTTTTTTTTACATAAATATTACACATTAATTTCAAGTAACTATGGATAGGCCGATCGTGTCTCCCTATTGCTTGTTCTGCTCTCGCATGCTCCATTCGATTATCCGGATTATCAATTATCCGAATGATTATCAACAACAAATAGTCCGGTTAATCGAGTTTCCACTATATATTAATTTCATGATTTAACTAATTCACCCACAGGGCCCCCGTGTTTCCCTTGCATGTGTCTCCGTAAGGCGCGCACGCGGGTGTACGCGGCGCCGCAGATCTCGCAAGTGTGTCGCGGTGGGGAATGCGACGTTATATGTTCTTGCAGACTCACCTTGTAGCCGAACTTCTTGTTGCATATGGGGCACTGGAATAGAAGACATCCTTAAATTTTCTTATTACGGAGAACGTGTAAAAGAATTTGAACATAACGGGAGATGAACCCGCGCCTTTTGCAAACCACGCAAGCGCTCCAACTAATAAGTCATAATTTGTTCTTATCAAGCTACGTCGACATATAAATAAAAGTGACATTACCTCATATATTTTAAGACCAATGTGTCTTTGTAAATGAGCACGCAGATTTGAACTGGAAACACAACGTTGTGGACAAATACTGCACTTGTAAGGACGTTCTCCAGTGTGTTTTCTAACACAAACAAAAATATGTGTAGTTTATATTTTTTAATCTATAAGTAATTATAACAAACTGTCGTCGTGGATATGACGTCGTGGGTTTGATTCCCGTTTTCATTTCTTCACTCTGGTGTCGAGGCAAAGCGCGGCGGTGAGTTCTGCAACTCAAAACACAATGCCTTCAAAATTTGGCAGAAACTGTCTTAACACTAAAATTTCTCTGCATAAGATATCCAAAGGGGAGGTCACAGAATATTTTTACAATGTTACCAGAACGAAGAAACGCACATAATTTAATCCCACGTCTGAGAATTGAGTTCACAAACATTGCGTTTACAGTCAGACTATATTCAATAGTTTTAATTTCAATTAACTATTATAATACTTTATACTTTACCTAATGTGTACAATAAGGGAAGATCTCTGTATAGTTCTGAAATCACAATGTGGACATACATGTTGTTTGTCCCCGGTGTGCGTTAGTTTGTGTTTGTTTAGATAGTCGCGTCTCGTGAACACTCTACCGCAATTCTGAAAAGAAAAAAATATTATATAGAATTTGAATTCATTTTTATTAATGCTCACAAGCAAAGTAAAAATTAATGACAGTTGTTAGAGCATATATATTTATTATACTTTTTATAATGTTAGTAAGTGTTTCAAAAATATGAAAAATTGAAGGTTCAACTCAATATAAAAAAATATATTATTACCTATGGCTTAAAAGCATATGATGAATAATTAAAAAGTATAAAGATTTCAATCTATTAAAAATATTTTTAAAGTTTATTACAATTTTTATTAATATGTGATTATTATTTTTTTAGCTTTACACTTTGTCACACAAATAATATTAACTTAATGCAACACTTTGTAATATCGGAGTGAGGAAATGGAAATAATTGTTTTGTAGGAATCAGGATCTAAGAATAGTCTGGTGAATAGTTTACCCTTAAAAATGAAAAAAAAACAATGTTTACATGAACATATTTGTTCAATGATAAAGTTCAGGGCTTACTCAGAAAATACCTCTATATACGCTAACGATTGGGCCGCCTCTGGTATTAAATACTGACTGATAATATTTTTAGTACATAATATTTAATATGTATATAAACATATATTGTAAGTCCTTTTAATAGATGGGTTTTTTACATAACTAACCTCACAAACAAAATTTTTCTTTTCCATCTGATGCTCACTCTCGACATGATGTTTCAAATTATCTCGAGTATTAAATAATTTTTCACATTTTTGGCATTTAAACATTTCATCTGGCAATTGTATGGGAACATTTTCTCGATGATCTTTCATATGAGATTCAAAAATTACTCGCTTAGGTAAGAATCTATTACAAATTGTACATTTATAGCCATCTTTAAGACCTTTACAGAAATTATTTTCATGGCAAAACCTAGATTTACGTGTTTTAAATTGTTTTTCACAGCCAAAACACTTGTAGAATCCATTTTCGATTCCATGATATTGAAAGTTGTGTACTTTGAAATTTTCCACTGTTTTACAATCTATCATACATACATTGCAATATGTTGGTGTTCTTTTAGGTTGATACTTTCATTTACTCTTATATTTTTGTTTTTTGTCAATTTCCTTGTTATTTTCAGATTGTATTGTATATAAAATGTCTTCAACACAAGTTTCTGCTAAGCCATTGTTTTCGTGTTCTATTTTGACTTTCGTGTTCTTTGCTGTTTCAGCTCCTGTATTTAAGATTTCCTGTAATTTTTTATCATTTTCCTCACACAATTTTTTGAAATCATAGAATTTATTTATTTGTGAGCAACATTCGTAGCAAGCCTTGTTTGGATGATTGTATGGAGAAAGCACTAAATTCAAACAATCAGTTATTTTTTCTATTAAATCAGATTTAACAGAATTTAAAGTATTTTCTGGGTTATTTATAATCACATTATAAGCGTTGTGGCTCCAGCAAAGTCTACAAACGTCTTCTTGTTGAAAGTATTCATAGTTGTATAATATTGGCTCCCCATTCGCTGTCACTTGGGCTGTAGTCATTTTAAAATTAATATAAAAAAATATAAATTTATAATTCCTCTTTTCTGTATTTTTATTTTGGCGTTCTAAACGTGCCAATTGATCACTCGTCACTTTGTATGGAACACACGACGGAGATTGTACAGTAAAAAAGAGACAATTTTACTCAATAGAAGGATGTATATTAAAAATATAGCCAGTTAAATAGATCGGTAAACAATTTTGTTTACAAATTTGACATTTAATGTATGAAAGTAGAAGTGTCAGCTTGACATTGACAGTATTTTTGAAATATGTATAAATATTTAGTTACAATACATATTTTTTAAAACATATTATATAAAAAAATATATATCAATTTAATTTATGTTTTATTATTATTATATAAAATTCTTACATAGATCTTTTTAGATTTTACTTTTGATTTATATTAAAACAAAAGTTATGTCAAATTTCGTTGACACTAACGCTATCTATTATTCAGTAGCTTTTTAAAACTATAAAATAAATTCACCGCTCGGTGCACTAGTGTAGCGAGAGGGCCTCAAAATGTCAATTGCTTTTCAACGTGTAGTATTTCTAAGCCTCCTAGATTTTATTTACTTAATTTTATCAATGTTTTGAAACACTATTAATTACACTGGCAAATAAAGAATATTAAATTTATATTCTTAGCGAAATACTCGAGATCCGAGCTAATAGCGCCAACTGGTGAGCACAAAAACGATAGATAGCCTCTATTGAAACCGTCAGGTTAATGTGATGGTACTGAATTCGATTCGCACTTCTATCGTTGTGTCCTGCTATTTAGGAAAATAATATAAGGCCGATTTGAAATATATTGGACACATTATAAAGAATTATTATTTTCTCTTATACCTACCGACTATACTGTCGACAGATGTTATAAACTTGAATGTGTGGTTGACAGCTCTAGTCTGAGGAACTACTTATTTGAATTGAGAATTTCTTTGCGTTGGATAAATCGTTTATGTAGGAAGGCATTATTATGTAATACAATACTTTTTACTTACAATTTTTAATTATTCCTCTGAAGGAAAATCGAACCCACAGACGTGCATTCAGTCCGATGGTAACCCAAGACGCCACAGCGGATTTTTCTATACCAAATGCATATTAAAAATCTTTATTACACATTTTTAAACAATTGCTTAGAGTGTAAAAACCAGACCTCACAAGTCTATAGTATCGATGATATTGAAGAAGTAAAAAAAACACGGGGACCTGAAGGCAAGCATGAAGAGGTCGATGATGTTTGTACAAGTGTTTGCGAGTTCAATTCCCACACAGAGGATCAATAATATAAAAATCATTTTCATTTCACAACGATAGGTTTTGGCTTAGTGTCTCAAAATTAGATAAAAAAAGGAAAACAGAGTATCCTGTGTATCCACATTAGGTTCTCTCTACTTTAAGGTTAAAAAAATAATAACACAAATATTACTTTAAAATTACATTGTTGATAAACAACACATTCAAAAATAAAAACTTATGCAGTACTCTCACACTTATACTTAATAATTACATTTAGATAAAAAAACAAGATAGCTGATACTCTGGCTGAAAGTCTACGGCTTAAGGACTACTAGTTCTGAAATGTTAAGTTTTATAAACTTCGTTTCCGTTTAAATGTAAGTTGTTTAGTATTTTTATAAAAAAAATTATAATTTAAACAAGTTCCATGTTTTTTCTTTAGATTTATTATAAAATAGATTTTGTTAAACAGTTATTAAAAGTTCAATACTAAGTATATAAAATGTATGACATTGACATATAAGTATACTAAGAAATAAATGCAGGTAAATATAACCCGTAAAGTGAACAAACTATTTATTTAATATTAAAAGTTTTTTTTTTATTTATACTAACTGCCTTAAAATAACAAAAAATATGGATTTCATTTGAAATATGTACAACTTTTTAAATGGCATATGAAAAACTACTCGAGTACATTTCTTAGACTGGTTTAAATATAAGTACTGTAAAGATTATTGATCTTACATATTATATGAATCATATAGAAGCAAATACAGTAATAGACATATTTTCAAAATGAATTTGTTACTAACATCATTGCATCATTACACATACATTAGGCAGGGAGAGGGAACCTAGAGATATGACAGTCTGGTCCCATCACACTACCCAATTTTTGAGACATTGTCTGTGGAGTGGAAGTATATGATGCACTCTGACTTGTAACCAGAGGTAAGCTAATCTGCAGAGTGGGAATACAACCCACAACTGTCACATTTACTGTCTTGCATCTACCAAAGACAGCACCAAGGTATTTTGTAAAAATATATACTACACTTATATTATAATATCTCTATTGTAATGTAATAATATATGATCTATGTAATGTTCTAGAAACACATATTTTATTTAGTTTTCCAAATCTATAAATTTAAAATGTATTTAATGATTCATCTATTTTATTTGATTTGAATGGAGAATGTATTATTTGCTTCTATACAATTGATTCACTTAAAATTAAAATCAAGAAGAATTCTGAGTCACATTTAAAAATGTGGAAGTTCAGCAAATCAAATAATTTGCATGGACATTTGCTCTTAAAAACTAAAAACATAAGAGTTATTCCTCTTGTCTCTCCTGATCTTTGTCCTTCTTCTTTTTCTTCTTCTTTTCTTTTCTTATAGAATCGTCTGCTACTTCTGACGTCTCAGCAGCCTCCACTGTAGTATCAGGTTCATTTTCCGTGTCACGTTTCTTCTTCTTTTTTTTCTTTTCCTGCTTAATTTCCACTGAGTTATTAGCATCTTCTGCATTAGCAGTGCTAGCTGTTCGTTTCCTACTAGCATCGTCACCAGGAGCATCTCCATTTTCTTTTTTCTTATAATCAACATAGCTGTTCAACCATTCAGCTGGTGTATTCTCATTTGGTTTACCAAACTTATCGAGTTTTCCTTGCTGTATTAGTATCTTCTTCTGTGATGCTTTTGGTCCTAAGCCCCATTTTCGTGGATATGTATCTCGTTCCATGATCACTCTTTTTAGTTTAGCTGCTACACCATGGTCACATGATGCCATAGTAGACGTTGTCATAAGAGCAATTGCTAAGGCAACTGCCTCTCCCTTAGTGGTTACAATAACTATTTCTTGGTCAACTTCGATTCCATCTTCGTACCTCAAGATACCTGGTAAAAGGACTTTAGCTCCATAACATACAGCATTAACAGCACTGTCTTTTATAAATATTCTCTTATGAGCAATAAGTAAACCTTCCAGAGGTTTGATTACTCTTCGTAAGTATGTTTCATCTTTATGATTCTCGTAAGCCCATTGAGCATCTAAAATATCATGCATTGTCACCATGCCTTCCTTTTCACCTTGGATACCAGATCTCACACGTCTAAGCTCTATCATTTGACCGCCTACACCTAACATGAGGCCTAAATGTACACACATGGTACGTATATATGAACCTGCCTCGCAGCTAACCCAAAAAACACCAATGTTACGTTCTTGGTCATAATCTAATAGCTTACTATCATACACTGATCTAACACGCAGCTGACGTTTTACAGCAGATATTAAAGGAGGTCGTTGGAACAGCGCTCCCCTCAATTTCTCCAGCCCTTGTGTAACTTTCTGGATGTTTTCCACTGCAGAATGTAAATTGAACACCGCAACATACTCTTTTCCAGCATTTTGTTGAGATTTGACTAATCTTGTAGCTCTGTCGACGCAGACTATCAAGCAACCAGTTACCTTGGGATCGAGAGTACCTGAATGACCAGTCTTTTCGACTTTTAAAATTCTTTTTATCCAAGATACGACTTCGTGAGAGCTAGGGTTACTAGGTTTATCTACGTTGATGAATCCTGACTTCACATATTCCGTAATTGGGCGTTTCAACGGTGAACTACCAAAGGGTAGGGGTGTGTAATGGTTAGTGCGCACATTGAGACGATCAAAGTTCTTCAATAACAAAGGCCAATACGCAGTATCCAATTTATGAACACTCTCAGATGGCTCTATTTTGAATTCGCCGATCTTCTGAAAGGCGCCCAAGCTTACTCCTTCCTTATTTTTCTTCTTTTTCTTCTCTGAAAACACTTCGGTGCCGGATTGCATTACCTCCGTCATGACTGCGTTTTGTATTTATTTGTGTAACTTATTTAATATATCACATGTATTTGTATTAATGTCTATATATCACTGGTTATTTTATGTTATATTTAATGTTTTTTATAAAACACGTGCAACACACGAGGTTAGCTTCATTCAGGAGGTCTTAATTTCCTTCTGACAAATATAAAATGACAGCAAAAAACATATTGTTTGGAATACAGATAAGAAATAGCGTATATAAATTAAATTATTATTTCTAATTTTAGTGCATACATATGTGTATATTGTACAATCATTTTAAGTATACACATTACGTTTTGAGCTTAATGCTGTATTCCCCACATACTAAAGGTAGGCAGAGGGGCCTGGGAACCTTTTAAAGAGCTCGGTTCTCATTAGGATTTGTATAGAAAAGAGAAGAGGGTGTATAGATAAATAGTTGTTATACCCTATTCACGAAGCTATGAGAAGGTAAACAAATAAAAAAACAGTTATTTTTATAGATCACGATTGATGGAGTTACTACATATTTTAAGTAAAAAAATATCCATGGATTTATGATAGTAATACGCAGATAGTACTGTAAATAATATTATTGAGTAAGGTATAGTAGAACTAAAAATTCGTTATAATAAAAATAAAAATTAGAAAACAACTTTACACTTAACAAAAAAAGAAACTTAATAAAAATAACAACAGAATTACAAAAGTACTGTCTTATCAACAGGTAAATAGAAATTAAAAAGTTACATAAAAGTTTTAGAACAGTATTCATTTGATTACATATTGTCTCATGCCAAAATGAATGGACTATCCCTATAGTAATAATATTCACAAGCCTATGTTCCATTATTATAATACGTTTTGCAAATATAGCATAGCTTCATCCATTTACTCAGCGCCCAACAAAAAATTCAAATCTGTAGCTTCTGAGATAAAAAGTATAGTTAATATTATTATTATATTTACGTAATTATTTAATGATATCAAAATACTTAATATGAAAATTTTATTTAAGATAAACTGTAACTTTAACTACTTGTTTTATACGTCTGTGTTTAGATAATACCTGTATTCACTACGTCAATTCAAATGACACTTGACATTGACAGCAACTTTAGCTTAAAGATAAAGCGGCGTGTTTCTTATGTTTTGAACTTTAATAAGTTATAAATACAACGCCACCTTGCCTTACACATTATTATTATATTAATGCTATAATATAATATCACAATGGCAGGTGTATTATTTGAAGATATATTCAACGTTAAAGACATGGATCCAGAGGGTAAAAAGTTCGATCGAGTCAGTCGTCTGCATTGTGAATCTGAATCGTTTAAAATGGACTTAATATTAGACATTAATTCGTGGATATATCCTATGGAGTTAGGTGATAAGTTTCGGTTAGTTTTGGCTACGACGCTCAGAGAAAATGGTTACCCTGATGGTGGAGAATGGAACCCTTTAGAAACAGAGGGCAATAGAGCTGATAGTTTTGAATATGTTATGTATGGAAA
>JAEBDU010000038.1:2293938-2331654 GCA_016802625.1 Heliconius numata | reverse complement strand
TATAATAATCGTCATCGTCGTCGTATTATTTTGCACTAACAAACACGATCTGGAGAACGGATCTGGAGGCATTAATATTAAATATTAAGATCATTGATTTTCTTAATTTTTACACATTTTAAATAAATCCTTTAAGCAGAGTTAATCGCGAATATTTAGTATGAGACATTTTTTCTATATTTATTAAAATAAAAACCGTCTGAATCATAACGATATTAGTACCTAAGTAATTTTTATATAACGGCATTGTATGGTCAGCAAAAATACAATATTTGTTACAAGGTTAATAATTTTTGAGTGCAAATGCATATGCATACGTATGCACTTATGTATTGAGGCCGTCGACGCGGCTCGGCATATAACTGTAAACGCGAGGGTTGTGGGATCGATTTCCACGTGGTGGGATGATTGGCCACTAAACACGCTGTCTTAAAAATGAATGGTGAACAGGGAACTCGCAGGGAACAAAAGTCTACGGATTAGGTTCCTTCTGTCTACTCTGCTACATGAAAAATACAGCGCGAATTAAATAAAATTGTATAATATTATTATTTTAAAATTTCAATTACAGTGTTTAATAAGAAATATGAAACATATGAAGCTTTCTATTGTCGAAATAATATGCAACTTTTTATCAATATTAATTACTAAATTACTTATTTGGGTAACTTATGTGAAATATTAAGATATACTACGAATTACAAAACCTCTACCTATCTATTTAGATAGTAGTTTGTTTTATTTAGACATTGATTCTTGTTATTTAATATTCGAAAGCAATCCTATATATTATTTAAAGTACCTACCTAAGCACTTCTTCCATGGCATAGTAAGCAGAGGGAACCTAGTGGATAAGATAAGATATTCGTTCCCGACGTTCCGCCTAATTTTGTGTTCAGTGGTGTAAGTTGCAAACTAAATAAATAAAATAAACAAATCATAACGACTTTTTATGCATCTTTTTATAATTTAAGCAAACAAATTGCAAATGTGACATAATTAAATCAGCTGGCAATATAAGATGGTTGACAAACTGTCAAGCAAAATAAGTGTTTCGTTTCATTAAATTTTGTATAATTTTTTTAATATGTTTTAATAATAACAAAAATCCTGAAATATGTAAAATTTATTCCCAAATTAACAGGACACAAATACACCCGGGATCCCGAGATTTGGAATTTGAATTTTGAAAAAAAAACCGTCGCCTTGACAGTAAGCTGCTGACCCACTGAAACGTAACGGACGGACGGATAATATCGCTAGTCAATACTTAATATTAGATTTTTTTTGCGTCATTATGTTATTTTTATTAGCCAGCGTTTGACTTACCATTCAACGCTACGGTTGTAGGTTCGATTTGATCTCGGTAAAGTAAGTTTTCTCTGCTTCCTCTGCTATATGCGTGATACAGCGTGAATCAGTGTGAAAAAATATTAAATTTCGGTTACATTTTCTCATTTGGTATACTTACTCATTCCATTCACTTCATAATAAAAAAGGGAGTGAAAATAAAAATTGTTTATACAAAACTGGAACTCGCTCGGTAGCCATTTTGTGTATAAACAAAACTTATATGGCCGACGTGTCCCATGCTTTTTTCTTGGAATACCATATTTTTATTTACTAACAAACATGTTGAAATAATCGAAGTCGTTGTGTTGCAGGGGCGCACTCGTGCGACTGTAAACGCGGCAGGTTGTGGGTACGATTCCCACTTGAGGAAATGAAATATTTAATACTTTCGTGGTTTGGTACCGTTGCGTTTACGCCCTCAAATTATACTAATCATTTGTACAAAAACCTTTTAAAATTTGCCATAAAATAAAGAATCCGCTACGTGCCCCATAAAAATGAACATCCACCCATTCATTATAAAGGAAATGTAATAAAATAAAATTTGAAAAAGAATTCGTTAATGTACATTTCGTGACTATTGCACGTTTGGATCACAATAAAAACAAATATTACCCTAAATCGGGCAAAATGGTGGGGAAAAATTTGTAAAAAAAAAACGCTACTACCATAGATGCGTATGCGCACGTCAACTGTAAGCCTTATAGATTGGTTTCGTGCGTGACATTTCCGGCATTTTTGACGGTGTGTACGATTTTTCAGATAAATTACTTTTTATTTTTATGTTCTTGGTCTTTTTTTGGTGGTATGCGAGTGCTTAAAGGGTTGTTTATTGGGCGTGTTTTTATATAGAGGTAGACTAGTCGTCGCCCGCAACTTTTTTTGCGTGGACTTAAAGTAGAAGGTGTAAAATGGAAAGCTTTGTTTTTTACCTGTTTCCCATTTGCCTACTCTCCCTGAGCTACCTATATGCCAAATTTTAACATTTCTTAGTCCAGTAGTCTCGTCTCAGTCAGTCGTGTCAGTCACTCATTAACGGAAGCTACTACCTGTATAGTTATAATATAAATCTAACTTATATTTAGATGTAAGGACTTATGGCAGACTGTTTGATTTTTATAGAATTAGTTTTTTATTTTATTTTAATCTACACTAAAATAAAAACGCCGACGATTTTCTTTGTTTCTCTCAAGAACTACCTACTGGATCAAATCGATGAATATTTATATGTACGTGTACGAGAAAGCTGCAAAACTACTACTGAGCAACAGGTACTTTTTAAACAAGTGAAAATATTATTGGTCTCGCTAAAATGTAACGAGAAACTAATAGCTAGGGAGTTAACTAAATACGCAATGTTACATTATTAGACATAATGCCGCGTTCATACTGGTGTTTTACTTTTCCGTTATGGTTATCCCATGTTCCAGGGTAGGAGGAGAGAACCTAGTGTCAAGACATTCCGGTGTCCACCACTGATTTGAGAGACGTTGCGTGTTGGATAACCTAACGCCGCACTTTATATTATATATAAAGGAAATGAAGATATTTATATTGGCTACAACTCCTCCAATCATTTATCCTTGTATAGACACGTGGTAATAATAATAATAATAATAATAATAATAAAAGTCTTTATTGCACATTACGAAAAGAATTACAATGAATATTTCAGGACATAAAATGCACAAAGGCGGCCTTATCACTAAAAGTGATCTCTTCCAGGCAACCAATCCAAGGATAGGATACGTCTAGGAGTGAGGGCTAAATGTGGTGCAGAGCTTAAGCAAACTTAACAAATATAAAACCTGTACATACAATACATAATACATATAGACACATACACATAGATATACACATACATACAATACACATACATATAGACATACACATAGGCACATACATATAGAAATACACATATATACATACATATATATATACATATATACATTCATACATACTATATTGCAAATAAATAAATACATAATTATTGTAAGGAAAGAAAATACTTAGTTAGACGACTTTTGAATATATTTAGGGATTTGGCGTGACGAATGTCTGAAGGAATCATATTCCAGAGTTTTACCGCTTTCACAGAAAAGGATTCCCCATAAAAGCGCGTGTGAGCAGTTGGAAACTTTAGTCGGTTGTCAGATCTTGATCGAAGTTGAAGTTGAGAGGATGTATCAGCGCCCAAGAAATGAAACCGGGATTTTAGATAAGAAGGACTGAAAGGATTATAGATGATAGAATAGAGGAGTGAGAGGATGTGCAAGTTGCGGCGGTGTCTAATAGTAAGCCATTTGAGTTTCGTACGGTATTCTGAGATGTGGTCAAACTTACGTAAGCTAAAAATAAATCTTATACACATGTTTTGCAAACGTTCGAGCTTATTTAGCTGATCCTCCGTAACGTCCGGGTAACAGCTGTCTGCATAGTCCAAAATAGGAAGTACAAGGGCATGGGCTAATGATATTTTGGTCTTAATTGGTATAAAATGTTTCCAGCGCTTTAATGAGCCGATTGTAGCAAAGGTTCTCCTACTAACTTCGGCAATTTGACCGGACCAGGAAAATGAATTATCAATTAGGAGACCAAGATTCTTCACAGAATTACTGTATGTAAGAGTAGAACTGTCAAAGCGAATCGGACGTAAAGCGCTATAATCGATTTTAGATAATTGCCCAGGACTACCAATTAAAATAACTTGGGATTTCATGGGATTTATGTGTAACCCATAGGATTTGCACCAGATACAAATTTTATTCAAATTAAAATTAAGTTTAACAATAGCTTCATCAATGTCACGAGGCAGAGCAGAAACGTAAACTTGTAAATCGTCTGCATACAAATGGAAAGAGGATGAGAGAGATTGGGTGATCGTATTAATAAATATGGAAAATAATAAAGGGGAAAGGACACTGCCTTGCGGAACACCAGCAGAGAGGAGATGAAAGGAAGAAAATTCATTAAGGACACGTACACATTGATGACGATCATACAAGTAGCTACGAAACCACGTCACGACCTCGGAGGATATGTTGATGGAACGCAAAACAGCCAATAAGAGTTCGAAATCAACCGTATTAAATGCATTACTAAAATCCAACAGAGCAAGAATGCTCAGTTGTTTGCTGTCCATATTGGAGCGAATATCATCACAAACCTTGGTGAGAGCAGTAACTGTGCTATGACCTTTGCGAAAGCCAGACTGATACTCAGTGAGAACGTTATGCTTGTGAAGGTAGGCATATAGTTGGGAATGGACGATACGCTCCAATACCTTAGACAGGAAGGGTAAGATAGATATAGGGCGATAGTTGGAGAAGGATTCAGGCTTTTTAATTTTAGGGATTGGGAGTATATGAGCTTTACGCCAAGCACTAGGGAATTTGCCGGAGGATAAGGAGAAATTGAAAATATGGGAAAGTACAGGTAGAATAATATTGAGGGTTAAGAGAATCATTTTACGGTTGATTCCATCACTCCCCGTGGCATCCGATTTAATTGAAAATATATGAAACTTGATGTTGCTGTGATTAACGGGAGTAAAATGAAAAGACTGTAAAGTGGTAATACAATTAAAGGAAAAAAATCTGAAAATTTAAAATTTATACGTCTTTCATAGAAAAAAGTAATTACAAACTTATAATTGTAGTTCATTGCATACAAAATGAGTGAATTTGATTAAATTTACCTCTTTCTTATAAGAAAAACTTTAAAAATAAATATTAAAAAAAACACAGAATTAAAAACCCTTCCACTGTGAACACAGGACAGATTTATATTATACGTGCCTACCCTCCACGCTATTTACTCGCGAGGCACGTACTCGCGATTACCTACATAGTTGCGTTATGACACACGTTTTAGGTGTTACAATGTGTTGAATGGACATACATACATATATTTGTATATATATATATATATATATATATATATATATAAATAAGGGTATAAGTATGTTTTTTATTGCTTCATGCTTAAGTAGGGTAGACAGAAGGAACCTTTTGTTAAGTTACTCTTACAGCCTGTTACGTTAGAGCGGGAAGTGCACGCCAAAGGAATATAAACACATTATGTAAACCAATAATATAGTGAGAAGCGAATCCACAATCACCTTCTAGTTACAAAAACCGCGGCGTTAAATTCGACCACGTAATATCCAATGGTCGGCAAATTGAGAGTAAACCAGCAAGTTTTACTTACATTCTGCTGCAAAAAGCAACAATTTTTTTATTAGCTTTTCTGGTTTTTTCCGCACATTGCAAGTTAGGCAGAGGGAACCAAGTGTCAAGGCACTTCTTCCCTGTTCTGTGGAGGAATTCAATTGTGCATTCTCTTACTTGAGCGAAGAGAGGAAGATAATTCTCTCTGCTTGAGATTCGAACCCACAACCGTCGTTATTAAAGATAATTACTAACGATGCTAACATTTTTAACTACCTATAACATAAATTGTAACACTCCACCAGATGTCCCGACGGTTTCGAACAGATTAACACTGCCCCCCAACTCCTGTACTAATCCGCTGGGATTAGTTAGTATGGGAGGGAACGCAAAAAGCGTATGATGTATTACAATATCCTCTAAAATATGATGTTTTCACAACTTTAGTGCGTGTATGTCTGTTTATTTTAAAAATGTCTAAACTTAAATGTTATAGTTTTTTGTGTTTCAAGATATATTTATTTTTGGATATAAATTTAATTTCAGTGTCTAACTGTAAACAAGACAGTTTTGAATTCCATTCCCATTCGCGAGAGTCAATTGTTTTGTTTCTCGCATTGGTAAGAACGAGGGTAAAAACAATCACGGCGTTAAGTTCCGCTACTCAGATTCGAAAATTTAGTGGTGCGGGGAATGGAGTATCTTACTTACATTAGGTTCCTTTTGAGTCCAGTTATGAGAGATACTTGCTGACTTGCTACAAATTCGTGTCTTCGGAGTTTTTTTATTGTTTAAGTGTCTACACTAAAATTTCAGTAAATTCAAATATAAAATATTCTTTATTCAAATAGAAATTGATATACCTCAAAAATGTTATAATTAATTGGTTTTTTTTAATTGTACAAATTGGCTTTATGAGGTAGGTGCTAATTTAAATATGACAAAATCTTTGATTCCACTTATTCACTTATAATTATTTAGTATTAAGAAAAGAAAAATGCCACTTAAAATAAATTGGAATTACAAATTACAATAAAATTTTGGTTATAGACAAAGTAAAACTGAACGCCATACGTCGTTATGCAAAAATTACATTAAAAAAAAAAACAAAAGCGCCCATCCGTCCCCAATATTTTCCCGCGCTAACAATGACTTCCTTCCGACCAACCTGTCACTTTAGGCTCATTCAATAACACCTTATTGTTTAAACAATTGAAATTATATTGTCATTTTATTTTTACACAAATTGTCATGGATATGTGAAGAAAAGTTTTTACGGTTTATTTATGATTCGTGGGAAGAGAATTTCATTCTATATGTATTACTGTTGAGGCCAGCCTTGGCACAGGGGCATAAGCGACAGGCAGTGAGTTCGATACCAACGATTACCTAAATTAACTATAGGTAGGTACTTATATAATCTATAACTACGTTAATAATAATTGAAACTAGTATGATTAGCTTTACGCGGTATCACGCGCGTAGCAGGTTAAGAAGACGGAACCTGGGACTAAGTGTTAAGATACTCCGTTCTCATTAAGAATTTGCGTTATCCTCTTTTCCGTCGGATACTGGAGTCATTAACTATGGTTGATTCCCCGTGTATTCAAATTCAAAATATTCTTCATTTAAATAGACTATTAAAACCATTCTTGTCGTCGAATGAACATAAAGCTACCGCCGACCGGTTTAGAAGTCAGTTCTGCTGAAAAGGGCCCCAAGAAACTCAACAGTTGCTCTTTACAATGTCAATGGCACAATTTAATTATTATATAGACTGGCAGCTATCCTGCATGACATTCAATTTTGATAGACATTATTTTCATACATTTTTATCCTGTAAATATTCTTGAACAGTATAAAATAGTTTATACTCAGACAATGCAAAAAAAGATTAAGTATATAGGAGACTTTATAATAAACATATAATTCATATTTGTCCCGGAATTTTGTATGTCCCATGTCCAGTAATTTCACTTTGGTATCCCGGAATTCTTAAATAATAATATTCGTCGATCAAAGTTTAATATATAAGTCTGAAAGCGGTAATTACTTAAAAAAATACTTTTATGTAGGACTGTTTGCGTAGTTTATAAATATTGACAAAAAAAATCAACCGATAGTTACTAACTGGGTAGTTTAGTCTCTGATTGGACACTAAAACTCTGAATTCGTTCGTAGCCGCAGTAATGTCCCGAAAACGATAAGCCTGGATTTGGCAACCCAGTTAGTCACTATAGCACATACAAAATGAATTCTCAATACCAAATTTTCTTTCTCACGCCCCCAATACAAATTACAAGCTGATTACGCACCTCGTGAATGACACTACAGGTGTCTACTACGTCTCTAAGAAAAAAAACTGCCAAAAATAAACAAAACACAGTAAAACCCGCTTTAGACACGTGCGTCCGTCTTTGCGGCGTTAAACAATGGGTCCAGAAAAAGTAAACAAAAGAGTTTGGCGCGAAATTACATCGGCCTGTCAATGTCACTTATTTCCCACGTATTTTTGCTTTTTTTTTTTGACAATAAATGAGTAAAGGTGTTATTTAATTATGTGTAATATTATGAAGAGATTATGTTTGTCGTGACGTTATAATTTTTTTATTTGTATGTAAGTAATTTTTTTTAGCATCACGTCATATTCCGCACATAGCAGGGAACATGGGAATCTAATGTTAAGTCACTCCGTTCTCCACTCTCCGCAAAATTCTTGAGTCACACTTTTTTATTATTTTTAATCCAGTTTTTTAACTCCGAACCTCTGCGTTTATATTAGGACACTGTACCATTGCGGTACAATGGCCTCAGCCAAATAAATAACTTTCTAAAAAATTATTAAAATGTCAACCTTAAGTCAACCATTTTTTTTGCACTTCCTCAGGTATTTGCATATTATCTGAGATAACAAAAAGATTAGAAGTAATCCGATAATCTTAAACAGATGATGTTGTTACATAAATTTTGTTCAACAATTCCGCCTTTAAAAGTCGTTTTGGGTTCGTATCTTGAGGATGCATATTATGCATTTTTGTTTTAATATTTATAGTTTTATTGAGACCGCCGTGGCGCAGCGGCACAAGGGTCTGACTGTAACGCGTTGTGGGTTCGATCCCCACTCGAGCTAGTGAAACATTTATATATGTTTATTTCCATTTCTTCGCTCTGGTGTCGAGGCAAAGCGCGGTATTGAGTTTTGCCACTCAACACGCAGTGCTTCCAGAATTCGGCAGTAAGTGGGGAACGGAGTGTCTTAACACTAGGTTCCCTCTGCCTGCCCTGCTGTGTGCGAGATACCCTCATCGACAAATGGACTATACAACACTAATTATTTTTCGATTCAAACCAGCAGTCAATGAGATAAGCGCGTTCAACCAAACAAACTTAAGTTTTATGATATTAGTATAGAAGTAGAGATTAACTTTATTCGAAAAATGAAACTTACATCCATGGTGTTCATATAGTAGCCCTTTGTAATTGAAACTAATGAGAAAATTTTAAAAACAAAAGCTACCTAATAAACATATCCCTCTAACGTTTCAAGGGACCACCGGGATTCGATCCCGGATCCGGGGATTAGTGCACGTGTGCTTTTTTGTATGACGTCTTAACCGAGTTCAGTGTTGGTGCGTAAATCTTATTTCCTATTAGCTAATAGCCTATAGCTTAGTAGTTGGTTGTAATAGGATCGAACCCAACACGGCTTCGCCCGCTCAATATAAATTATAGCAAAATTTTACAAAATCTTTACTTAAATTCTAGTCTATGTAAGTCTAATCAAACACCCATTCCCATAAAGTTATCGTTTTTAGGGTTCTATACCTTTTAAGGAAAAAAAAGAAACCCTTATAGGATCACTTTGTTGTCTGTCCGTCTGTCTTTCTGTAAACAGGCTTTATCTCAGGAACGCTGGGAGATATCGAGTTGAAATTCAAACCATATACTCAGATCTACTGTTCCATGATATCATATTTCTACATTCACTTAAAAAAAGATATGGCCATTTATATAGCAAAAAACGCGTATTTTGACACTATAAAAGGAATCAATATTAATAGGGTATTTATGGTTGGCTTACAATTATGAAATTTGGCAGCAAGCATCTACAGGTACACAATACTAGTTCAAATAAAAACTATACATTTGTGCTTAAATGCTAAAAAATAATAGCCTTAGAGGGGGCAAAATTTGGTTTTAATCCCGCTAGTTCAAGTAGTATCATAAATAAGCCTGAATTTCAGAAAAAGCTCGAGATCTCCAATTTTTGTATAGAACCCGAAGTGCACGAACCCAACTCGCACTTAGCCGGTTTTTTCTTTTCAGGTACGAATCCTAAAAATCGTATCTACACCCAAGCGAAACCACATCACAACACTAGCCACAAAATTATGCGCGAACACGCCTCTCACATGAAAAGCTGTCAATAAAAACTTCATTAACATATGAAATATCAATATGTATGCAATTCTACAGATATCCGCACAATGAGATATCTGACACTTAACGGTCAGATACGATTGATACAATATTTCTATAGGACTTCGATAAAGATGGTGAATCTATAGGGGTGCATTCTTCCGCTTCCCTTACAAGTAAAATAGCAGCTACGCGCTTTTTCCTGTGTATCAGGGTAAGGAAAGGGAAACTAGTGTTAAGACACTCCGTTCCTGACGTACCTACTTCCGAATTTCCGAGACATTGTATGTTAAGTGACAGAAATAAACCCCGCGATCTGATTAACAGGGCAAGGAAATTAAAATGAATTTAATATAATAATAACTCCCCTGAGTGAGAATCGAACCCACAACAATCGCGTTTACAGTTAGACGCATCAACCTTCCTCGACCAATGGTATATACTTACAAAACTTTTTTTTCAACTTTTTTTTCAATTTGAACCTGTAGTTTCTGAGATTTGCACATTCACACAAACACACTTATACTAATCACAATTTCAACTATCGAATAAGAATCAAACCCATGATCAAAAACAAAGCAAAAAAATCCAAAATTTGCAACCCCATCCAATAATTGCATAACAATAAGATGCCCATTCAATATTGTCACTATTGTTCCTTGCTATGTACCTGCATTTTGGGAATGGCCACAGTTTAGTGTTGAACCTGTCGCAGTGAGGTGTGTCACTTCAGTGGCCAGTGTCATGAAATACCCCTGTAGGCGAGTGGTTAGCAAGTACATGGAGTGCGATGTCGAATTTTGTGAGTCATTTTTGAGTTTTAAGTACCTACCTACTCTGTTAATATAGCAACTACCTAAATATATTATTTTAAAATTTTCCAATTAACTCAGATGTGTGGAGATTTGGGCGTTTTTATGCCTTGTTTTAGACAACTTTTGTTGTATTCTTGATTATATTTAAAAAAAGTCCATAGGTGTAAATTCTAATTTAAAATTAAATATAAACCAGTGGTTAACAAGTATATGAAGTGACATCGAATTTTGTGAGTCTATTTTAAATATATTTAAAGTTTAAACAGCGGCATCTCAAGCTCTATATCAGAGTTGAGAGCGGCTTATAAATACGAGCTTTAGTTATTTGTCCATCATCACGCGGGCGAAGTCACAGGTAAAAGCTAGTAAACTATACCTACAAATAATTCGTACAGTGGACCGTATGTTTAATTTATTCCTTGCATATACATATAGGGTGCACTAATATAAGTAAGTGTACTCATTTGTTAGTATTAGCGTGAATTATTCATTGCGATGTTGTTTTTCCGTCATATTTTTAAAGGTGCAAGCTCTCTTGGGGTGGGGGTGGGGTTCCGTTTCGTAAATAAATTCATATTATAGCTTTTTTTTTATTTGGCCAACGGTAGGCAAACATTATAATATACGTCTCTACTTTATTATTACTTCTCATATTAAATAATATATTTTAAACACACAGAAAATCGCTGTTACCGAGAGTAAAGGTTGAAAGGCAAGAAATTATAAAAAATTTTGACCAATAATTTTTTTATGTCGCTTTACCTATTCTTTATTTTGTCAGTTCCTCTTTCTTCAGTTTAAATTTAAACTAAGACTAAATTATTAACTTGGGTATCGCAAAAAATATTTTGATGAAAACAGTCTAAAGTGATTCCATTCAACCGACTTTTATGGGAGTGGTTTAGAAAGATAGAAAGGGAGTTGTCAAGCAACATATAGGTATACTACTTTTCATCACGGAATGTCCGCGGAATCGTGCCCGCGGTTACCACTAGTTTTTAAACAAACGAAGATAAGATTGCAACTGACAACTACCTCAGTATCTATAAAACAATGTTCTCAATAATAGAAAAACCGGATAGTAGAGAGTTTCATCTATGCAATACAAATTACACAACCTAAGGAACCCTAAATATTATATATTAGGGATTTTTTTCAGAAAGTCGTCTTTCTTCCCCCTCGTCTTGCCTACTATGTAAATATTCATATTTTTTCAGCTGAATGCATAATGTTTTTGTAATATTTTTCCATACAGTTTTATATGAATAATAATGAAGATTTTTCTAGTTTATACACAGTGTACGTAAAATTATAAAATCTTGCTGGTATTTTAACTTGATTTTGTCCTGAAATACTTATACTTTCAGTTTCTCAGAACTTTTATGACTACTTACCTTTCTTTAAAAGAAATTATAAACCTCTGAAATGGTTCTCTTCTTCCTTTTCTTACTTAAAGTGAAATATAGAAATAAATATAAACATAAATTAATGATAATGTAAAGACAAAGAGCGACGTTCAACTCCGCTGTTTATCACACAATACTTTAAATTCGGGAATTTCAATTAACCCTGCAGTTATGAGAATGCTATTATATTATTAAACTAATAGAAATTTATTTTGTGTAATGTAAACAGCTCGAAGAAAAGAAATACGGCCGCACTCCCTCAACGCGGCCATCATGAAAGAGAAGAGCAAGAACGCGGCAAGATCCAGGCGGGAGAAGGAGAACGCTGAATTTCTGGAGCTTGCCAAGCTGCTGCCGCTGCCTTCAGCTATAACCTCGCAGCTGGACAAGGCGTCAGTTATTCGATTGACGACAAGCTATTTAAAGATGCGACAAGTGTTTCCTGATGGTAAGTTTTAACTTTTTAAAGTGCGGCGCTGAGTTTCGCCACTCAATGTACGATGGTATGGATTCTGTAGGAAAGTTTCTTTTTTTAACTCCCTTTTCAAATGTCTTTAACTCACCAAATTCCTGCCTTTAACTTTTGCTAAAACATTGGACAAAGTCTCCGTTATTTGGATACATATTTATAAAATATTCATCTCTCATCATCATCTCCATCACCAGGGCTTGGAGACGCATGGGGAGCCGCACCACCACCACCACAGCCAAGGGAACTGACCATCAGGGAACTTGGATCTCATTTACTCCAGACCCTCGACGGGTTTATCTTCGTGGTGGCACCTGATGGCAAAATTATGTATATTAGTGAAACGGCTTCTGTACATTTAGGGTTAAGTCAAGTAAGTAACAACTAAGGCTTTAGATTAGAATCAAGCTAGCCCCATAAGCATGAGAAGGTTGCATTGTAGAGAATAAGTGATTTTTGAGCCTCACGGTGTATTCCATACATAGTAGAGGGAACCTGGGAACCTTAAAACACTCCGTTCTCATTAATCCACTTCCGTTCCCCACTTTCCGCTCAATTCTGGAGGTATTGCGTTTTGAGTAGCGGAAATCAATACCAAAGCGAGGAAATGTAAAATATTTGGCAATATTAAATATTTCATTTCCTCGAGTGGAAATCAGACCCACCACCTGTCTTGTTTATAGTAGCACGCTTATGCCTCTGCGCCACGATTGGCCCCAAATAGAATAAGTAAATAATTCTATAATTATCTGTAGGTAGAACTAACGGGTAACTCAATATACGAATACATACACCAAGCTGATCATGAAGAGATGAATGCTGTTCTTGGATTACAGCATCCACACTCTTACCTTGGACCACCGTCCGTTGGGTAAGTCTTATTAATACATATTATATAAGTGAAAGTTTATGAGGATGGATGTTTGTTTCACTTTCACGCAAAACCTACTGAACGGATTTTGATGCAACTTTACTGTAATATAGCTTAAATAACAGAATAATACGTAGGCTACAATTAATGTAGATATTTAAAAATAAATTTAGGCGTGGTCGAGTCGCTAGTTTTTTTATAAATAGAGGGGAGTGGAGAGGACATGGGAAAAGAGTGGAGCAATTTGTCACTAAGTTTCATGAACGTTTCAAAATTGGTGGTAGCAAAATATTTAATAAGAAAAACAACAAGACAACAATTTTGCAAGCGTAAAACGTATGGCTTAATTGACGACAAGCAATTAAGCCATACGTTCTTATAGATCTGTGGCGAAATTCTTATACGTTTCCAGTTCGTGTTCGCGTCCTGCTATGTTAACGCTAAGTTAATTGTTTTACGTTTTCTTAAACGTTTGTTATTAATTAGGTCTAGTAAATTCTAAAGAATAAAAAAATCATATTCTTGAAGCCGTTGTGGCGCAGGGCGTGCAACTGAATACGACGGTTGTGAATTCGATTCCCACTCGAAATATCTATTTAATCTTTTAATTTCGTCGCTTTGGCAACGAGGTAAGCCGTGGCGTTGAGTACCGCCACTCGAATACTAGGTTTCCCGGTCCAATCTGCCTGTTACGTGTATAGCAACCGTGCTATGTGCGGGATACAGTGAGATTAAAAAAAACATATTATTATATGAATGCTAATTATTAATTCAAATTAGGTAAAGTTAGGATTATTGCTGACGGTGATCATATATGTATATTTTGATAGTTTCATGATAGGTCCAGCACATAGCAGGCCGGTCAGGAGGTCGAATCAACCTGAGAAGCTAGTGAAACCGAATTTTCGAAGCCTTGTGTATTAATGGCGTAAAAAAACCAAACAAATTCTCCCGCTTATGTAACCGCGTATGAAATAAGAAAATAAACTAATTTATTACAGGTACCCAGTAGGTGGCACATGGGGTCCTAACGTCGATATAGAATGTGAAAGAACATTCTTCATAAGAATGAAATGTGTTCTTGCTAAAAGAAACGCTGGGCTCACTACGTCTGGATATAAGGTGAGTCTAACATCATGAGGCCTCATAGTAAACGCGACGGTTGTGGATTCGATGCCAAATCGGGGGAATGATTATATTTAATTTTCATTTCCTTATTCTGATAGATGCACACGGCGTTAAGTTCCGCCACTTTTGGGGATGTGGGGTGCGTCGGGACACTAGGTTCTCTTTGCCTACCCTACTGATACTATTTGTGAAGCTGATTTATTTACAATCATATTTAGTAGTTTTCACATATAAATTGAAGACTCGAGTTTAGAATCGAATAGGCTACCTTCATTCAAGAGGAATGAATAGTTTGATTAATTCCCCTTTACTACTTAACAATAGTGTGTACAAACTGCAGTCCTAATTAGTGAACTTGAGAGTGTAATATGGAAATTTATTATAATTTTCTTATTTCATATTTATAAAGCCTCAATGACTTAGTGGTAACGTATATAACGTATATATATGGTGCGGATACAAATTTTTAAAATTACTTTGTATCCCGTATTTAACAGGAAAACCTATTGTTAAGACACTCCGTTCCCCTTATACTGACCCATTTTCGAGACATTGCGTGTTGAGTGGCGGAGCTCAACGCCGCGCTTTGTATCATTACCAGAGAGAGATAAAATAAAAATATTTCATTCTATCGAGTGTAGCACCAACCATATCTTTCCCAGTCAGTCGCTGTATCACTACGTCACTTTATAGCTACATGCTTTTTACCGCATGACAAATTAAGCAAAGAGAATATAGTGATAAAATATGCGGGAAAACGCGTGAAGCTAATTGTTTCATAAGTGAATTCCAAATTCCAAAGGTAATCCACTGTTCCGGTTACCTTCGAGCTCGTCGGTTCGGCGAGGCGACTGCACCCTTAGGTCTGGTGGCGGTGGGACACTCGCTGCCGCCGTCCGCAGTTACGGAGTTGAAGCTGCACTCTAACATGTTCATGTTCAGAGCCTCGCTGGACATGCGGTTGATATTCTTAGATGCTAGGTGAGTCGACTTTTTTGTATATAAGCCTTGCGTAGGTAAATTGATTATTAAAATAAATAATTTAGTTAAAATTGATAATTTATTTTGCGTTTTTTTATGTTGGTTAATTTTGATTGGGTTTTCACTATTATGTGTTTGTGCTATTATAATAACATTTTTATTCAACACAACATTAGGTAAAATTTTATTAAAATTCCAGTACAATTTTCTTTCTTAAATTTTACTATATGTTTACAAATAAATACTTTTACACAAATTACTAACATTAGACTTACCCGGGCGACATATTCGCGACATAGCAACAAAGCCTTTAAACGCCTTAGCCAGTGTGATATAATGAATGGGGCAGCATCTAACTGTAAACACAATGGTTGTGGGTTCAACGGTCACTCAAAGACATATTATAAAAACTATTTCCCCATTTTGGTGCCTACATGGGTATCAGAGCGCGGCGTTGAGTTTCGCTACTCGGCACACAGTGTCTCATACTTTGGGCGGAAAGAGAAAAGTGATGTGTCTTTATGTTAGGTTCTTCCTCTGTAAAAAAAAAGAAATAATACTTAAAATACATATAAAAAATAATTTCGCGAGTGTTAATAACAACACAGCGGAACGCGTCTCTAAACGATTTTACACGCTTAGTGAAGTTCGTAGGTCGATGAAATTGGTCGATTATTTGAAAATAAAAAAACGGTATTATAATATAAAGGTAAGCAAAAAAAATTTACCCGCTGCGCAGTGGTAAGACAAATTGTCATTATTGGCCGGGAAATCAAGAATAGTTTCTGATAGTTCTTAACACTAGGTTCTCTTTTTAGTAAGGTCGACGAGTCGAGGCCGCCCCGAAGTTAGGTTTTCTAAGGATTAAAAAGCTTAAAAAATTTTAAAATTCAGTCTGCACAGCTAAACTCAGTGCGGCCACGGTCAATGTCAACCTTAATTTAAAATAAAAAATAGTTAAAATACTATAAAAAAATGTCCACTCCCTAATAAGCTATAAGTTATTTAATATTCTGAGAAACGTATCGTAGCTTTCGCGTACCTACAATACGAACTGCAAATGTATCAGGTTGCTTTGTCGATATTAACTTTAATTCTTTGAATTTTATGACGAATATCGTGAGTTCGATTTACTGTAATCCTATTTTCTTTTGTATGACCCTCTTAGCGCTAGGTACCCTTTGCCTACTGTGCTATATGCGGGATCCAGCGTGAAGTAAAATAAATAGACACAAGTAAAAGAAAGTAATAAAGCAGAAGAATTATTAATAAGCTATGTCGGCCTAAAATTATATTAAAACTAGCGGCCCGCTCGCGGTTACACCCGCGTGAACTATGTTATTATTAATTTCTGTTTCCATGACTACGTCCTAGTGACGTCTATGCAAAATTTGAGACTTCTAGCATTTGTAGTAACGAACTTTCATACAAACTTTCAACCCCAAAAACAACCCCTTAGAAGTCGAATATTACAAATTCCCGTCCTAGCGAGCACCTACGTCCTATAAATAACTCCTATGCAAAATTTGAGATTCCTAGCACATGTAGTTTCTGAGATTTCGTGATGAGTGAGTGACCTTTCGATTTTATATATATAGATTATATTCGAATCCTATTTCTATGTTTTACCCTGCTTTGTGCGGGATGCAGCGTGAAGCTATAAAAAAATTTTTTATAATTTACGTCAACCAAGTTGGGAGCAACAGCTACATAAATTATCTGCCACAATGATCTTAATAAGCTCCAATTTCACCAAAAAGTCAAATTTGAAGCACAAATTCACCACCCGATTTGAACCTACGCTCGATGTAAACAAAACAATCGACTGTACCACGCGGCGTAAAGGGCCCAAGTTCAAAATTTATAGTTCACGGCAATCAGCGTCGCGTTAGCGTTAGTAAAGGCATTTCTAAGAAACAATATACGGTATAGCTATACGTATACGAAAGCGCAGTGAGAATGAGCTTTTTTACTGAACGACGGTTGCAGGTTCGATTTCTAATTGGGGAAATAATTTATTTTCATTGTACGAGTACTAGTCAGGGCTACTAACCCTGCAAGCCTGTAAACGTGAAAGCGTGAAAGTGCTTTAACTTATGTCTATTAGATAGTAAAATATTGAACGTGCGACCACCGACACTCAATATGGGACAAACAATGACATAGCTATGATAATACTAAGAAACATTACAAAAATATGAATATTATATTTCAAAATAACACCTGAGGAACAGATGGTCGTAAATTGACACCATATAAAAGATTAGACATTAAAGGACGATAGAATCAAATAAGGTATTCTAAACAAGTAATATTATTTAAAGTACCTTACGGCGTTGTGGTTTCGTGTGTGGTAAGCGATGGTTGTCGGTCCATTTTCAATTATTTTTAGGGTTCCGTACCATTTAAGGAAAAAAGGAACCCGTGAAGATAACTTTATGGTTTGTCCGTCTGTCTGTCTGTCTGTCGAGAGCTTTTATCTTAGAAACGTTTGGAGATATCGAGTTGAAATACAAACCATATACCTACTCAGATCTAGATCTAGATCTACGGTTCCTTGATTTCCTGAAAAAGTCGTATTTCTATATTTATTTTAAAAAACATAGAGCCCTTTTCGGTTGATTATAAAATTTGGCAGCTAACATCTACAGGTAGTACAAGTTTAGGAAAAAACCTGGAAACTATACATTTATGGTTAAATCCTAAAAAGTAATAGCCTTAAAAGAGGGTAAAATTTGGTATTAAAGCTGCTTGTTCCAGTGAGGTATCAGATGAAAGGACTCTGGCTAAGTTGGAATTTCAGAACAAACTCGAGGCTCGCGTATGTCTGTTTTTTGAAGCAAGGTATGCTGAGGGAACCTAGTGTTTAGATATTCCGTTGCCCGCGCCCCGGCCAAATGTTTGGAGACATTGTGTGTTGAATGACGGAACTTAACAAAATCTTTATCCCTCAAGGGAAACATGCATAATGAAAAAAATATCCTTAATTCCAACTAAAAGTTGTCATTAATAATCTGGGTCAATGCCGCGCTTTGTGTTGTCACCGAAAGAAAATGAAAAATAAATTATTCGCATGTCATTGGAAACGAGCATGGGCATAGGTGTAGGTCCGTGCCCACCCCAGAGGTTTAATAGCCATAAGTTTACTCTGAAAAATAAAAAAAAAACATATCTTTACTCGAACAGATCTGTTTAAAGCTAGAGCAGACCTCTCCAGTAAAATATCTCTAGATACGCCTATGGAAACGAACCCATGACCTTCGATGTTTTATTGCAAAATTGATATAGGTACCTACGCAACATCGAAATTACAACCTTAAAGCAAGTTAATGTAACCTTGCAAATAAACGATTTGCAATTTTGCAAATTATTAAACATTTCTTATGAAAGATAGCAAATGTGTAATGAGGAAGTAAAACAGCGTTGTAAATCACGTTTGTTGTAAAAATATTGTATTTTAAATACCTATATGATTGAAATAGTAATAATGTTAAGATATCTAAGGCCATCATAACGAAATTGGGGAGATTGAAGGTTGAAGATTTAACACGAGGTTCCCTCTGCCTATTCTGCTATTTAGCAGAGGAAAATTCAGAACCTGGGAACATAGTATTATGATTATGAAATTTTGCTCTCCGCTTTCCGCCGAATTTTTGAGGAATTGTGTGTCGAGTAGCGAAACTCCGTAATTTTATAATACTTAATTGATAAATTAAAATACCCCGACACAAATAGTAAACAAACAACTAGGAAAGAGCTGATAATTTTCAAATAGCGGAACATTTTTCTTGACTCATGGCTAGAAATATTCGCTTAAGACACGACAAACTTAAGAATTTATAACAATCCTCTGTTTTCTTCGGTGGCTAAAAAAATATAATTAATGTAGTGACTCGAAATTAGCAGTTTATGATTACATCTACTTGTATTTGATATGTCGGTGATTTGTCCACCTCCAGAATTCGGCGGAAAGTGGAGAATGGAAATGTCTCAATGGAAACGGAACGTCGTAACATTAGATTCCCTTTTGGTAACATCAGGTTCCCTTTGCCTACTTTGCTAGGATACAGAGTGAACGTAAAAAACGCACATAATTATCATGATTCTTTACTAGACCTATTCGATTACATGAGGGTGAAAGAAAAACAATAATAGTTTCTACTGAGTATCGGATTTCTTATAACATGATAATATTTTGCAATGATAGCAGGTTCAAAGTCACGCTTTTTTTCTGCGTAGGAGGGTAGTCAGAGAGAGAGAGAGATAGAGACAGGTAAGACACTCCGTTTCCCATTTTCCGTACGTGGTTGAGACACTGTGTTCAATGGCTGCCTGAACTCAACCCCGCGGTATAGTCACCTATAGAACAGTTTTGACAACGAGCGTTTATTGGATAACTTGAGAACTTTTGAGTGCAAGATACACAACTCTTAGCTATTCCAATTTGAACAAGCAAATTTAGCCAAGGGCACATGAAGTTAGGCTGAAGTTAGGCTGTCTGCATCGTTCACTCGCGCTTGGGAAGAAAATAATCAAAAGTAAAGAAAATCCTAAAATGTAATCTGCGCGGCAATCTACAACTAACGCCAACGGCCACGACTCAACGTCCATACTGTACATTTTACGCGTCATCGACTCCACTTCTAATAGACCCTACGAAAATCAAAGTGCAATCGAAACCGGATATCAGGCTTAGGTATGTCTTAAAATACATAAAAAGGGTCACTTAACGCACTTTTTTTTTATTTCATGCGGAAAAAGTGTTGACACAAAACGTGATCGCTTCCGCCAATTAGCAACCCCTATACATTCGCACCCCTAACCTAAGTTATTGTTTGGTAAAACTGCCAAGTGTTTTATAATAGAGCTCTTATTCATCGAAAAGAATGATGAGTAAAGCATGTTTTTTTTTAAATTTTGTCAGGTAGCTTGAGAGCATGTAGGGGAAAATTATTTTTTTTTGGTCTATTGGTGATATAAGAGTAGGTACACTAATTATATACCTAATGTAATATTCATAGCTTATATACTTTCCATTGTGCATGACATACCTATTCTAACTATACGAATAGACTATGATAGACATTCCGTTCGTTCGTCTATGTCAGACATTAATGTTAAATTGTGTCTAAATTGTTTACATGGAAACTGGCGATATATGGTGTATCGAAAATGTCAAAGCTGTCCGACATTTTTATTAATTACACTTGACACCTAGACACAACGGTTGATGGGGACTAATTATACAATAAAATTTGCAATTAGAGACACTCGTGTTTAAACAAAGACACTCGATGTTTACACTGAGTGCACCGTGTCTAGTGTCATAGTCTAATTCGTAATGTAGCTCGATATACTTAGTTTTCCTCGATAAATGAATTATCAAATACAAAAATTAATAAACGATTGGAACCAGTATTTCAACTCCCATTCCGAGTCCGCATTTTGTATGACGGAACTCAACGCCACACTTTATTACTAATGTGAGGAAAATTCATTCCTCCAAGTGGGAATAGAACCCAGTACTGCCACGTTTCCACTCACGCACACCACGACAGCGCCAAATAATTTACTAACGCCATATATTTCTTTGTATTGCAGAGTGGCATCTCTAACAGGATATGAACCCCAGGACCTCATAGAGAAGACTCTTTACCATTACATTCACGGCACCGATGTGTTACACATGCGATATTCACACTGTACATGTAGGTATTTTTACTTTTTAATTTAACCTGGACTGATTTTACCGTCTAGGGTTATTTAGCCTTAAGCATCGTTGTCGTAGCGTATTTCATGTTGTGTTAATATTTTATTGTCTTCGCACTGTATCCCGCACATAGCAGTGTTGGTAGAGGGAACCAGGAACCTGATGTTAAGACATTCCGTTGCCTTTTAACACTTCCGTTCCCCACTTTCAGCCGCCTTTTGAAACATTCCGTGTTGAGTGGCAGAACGCCGCGCTTCGAGTCGGTACCAGAGCGAGGAAAATGAATATATATATAAAATATATTCCTCTCCCGAGTGGACATAGAATCCTTTTACAATCACAGGCTGTATCACGACAGGCATCGTCTATTAAAATATCATATTAAATAATTATATTTATTGTTATATTTTTATTCCAGTACTAAATAAAGGGCAAGTGACTTCACGGTATTACCGTTTCCTAACGAAGTCCGGTGGATGGGTGTGGATGCAGAGTTACGCGACAATAGTACACAACTCGAGGTCCTCCCGACCACATTGTATTGTTTCTGTCAATTATGTTCTTAGGTAAGTTATGAGTCTACATAAGTAACTATTATATTCCACAAGAATTCGAGGGAAAGTGAGTAAAGGAGTGTTTTAACACTAAATTCCTTGTGCTTACCTTGCTGCGTGCGGGATACAGCGTACAGCTGATTTCATTTTAATTTATATATAAAATTTATTGGAAACTTGTGTAATCAGTAAATATATTGAATGTGTTGGTAGCAGTGCAAAATGCCCAAACAATTTTTTTTCTTTTTTTTAGCTATCAGAGCTAGAAAATGAAAATATTAAATATTTCATTCGCGTTGTCGAGTTGTGTTTACAGCCGCACGCTTGAGGAACCTTATTATTCACAAATATTTTCTCATTTATTTACAGTGACATCGAAGAAAAAAACCTTATACTAAACATAGATCAAGGCCCACCCAAATTAAATCTAAACGTAGACACGCCACAACCACCAACCCCACAGATTCACAGGCAGACTGACAAAATAAACAACCACATCATCAACGAGGAATTCAGCACAGACTCCTACAATTACCCAGAATACTGCCCAGTAATACCCCATTACGAGAACACAGATGAATATCAAAATAGCTATCAAGAATTATTCTATGAAAATTATACAGAACCAGAAATAATTCCAAATAACTATGCTTACCCACAAAATCAGAGACCATTCTCAGCATCATCATCCTCTTGTTCATCTATCGAAAGTTCCGAAATAAATCAATATAATTACACAAATTTAATATCGTTTTACAATCCAAACCAAAATGGCCGTCAGGTTGACAGTAATTTTGGCGGGAATTTCGGTAAAATGACACCGCCTGTACAAGATGGCGGTTATACGAGCGTCATTGTGGATAATACACAGCAGTATCATCATAGCGGGTCGGTTAATGAATTTGTACATTGATTTGGTATTTAAATATATACATAGTAGATATATATACAATTAATATAAATATTAAAACCATAGTTGCACATTACAAGATGGCATTGGATATTTAAAAAAAATAAATAAATGAAAAATTCGTACTTCATAAAATTTATTATGATTATTTTCTCGCTTTGGTAACAATACAAAGTGCAGCGTTGAGTTCCGTTACGCAATACGTAATGTCTCGAAAATTTCGGAAACGGGGAGCGGAGTGTCTTAACATTTTTCTTCCATCTATCCTGCTATATGCGGGATAAAGCGTGAAGTTCGCTTAAGGCGGGATATGCACGAATTTAAAAAAATGAAGAATTTTTTTATCATAGCGTAGTGGTATAAATATTTAATAAATGGTGAAGACAGCGAGTTTGAATTTACTTTAGAAAATACATATATATATAATATAAGTAGAAAACTACATATAAAATAGCAATTATAAAGAAAATTGTATGGTTATACCACTTCTCTACATGCCTAAGTGTTATAAAATATTATTTTTTGTACTTATACTTCTTTTGTTCTAAGTCATTATGAAAAATAAATATTTCGATAGCCCTATAATATGTAGTATATAAGAAATGTGTTAACAGATTTAAAAAAATAACAAGTAAATATTTGAAATATATCTAATATATCCTTTTTAATCTTATTGGTACTCGTATATTCAAAGTTAAAGAACAGTCTAAGTTTTTCAAAATATGGATAACCACACATTTATAGAGGAGACATATTTTATATATACAGCTTCACGTTGTATCTCGCACACAACAGGGTAGGCAAAGGGAACTTCGACACTCTGTTTCCCATTTTTCGCTGAATTCTGTAGGTATTAGAGATACTAGAGATGAAGAACTGAAGACGGTTTTTTTAATTATATTTTTTTTATTATATATAGGTATATAAATTTGGTAAATCCAACTATTATCACTAAATATAACTGTAAATATTGTAAATAAAAAAATATTTTAATTATTTATAAAGTAAATATTTTTTTTATTATTTATTTTTAATGCAGTCATACAATTTATCATATTATGTGTATAGATTTAGACTAGATTGACAGATTTAGATTTTATGCATTATTACCTTTGTTTTAAATTTAAAAAGAAAAGTAGAATAAATGGCATTTGCCGCCAAATATCAAGTTAGTGACAATAAATAGCGTAATATGTATATATTTAGAGTAATTTTAATGCTTTTTAAATGTAGTAGGTATAAGTTATTTTTCATGAATTAATTCAAAATGAAATTATGTAAGTCATAATTTATGTTTTTTGCCGCTCTATAATAAAATAAAATAATCCATAATGTTAAAATGAAGGGGTTGTAACTCAAAATACTTGTAATTAATAAACTACTATCTAACTTACTCATTTCTGATTTTGCTAAAAGTTAAAAAAAGCCTATTTTAATATTATAATCTGATGATTTCCTTTACTTTTGCTTTGAGTTAGATCACTGTCATTTTAAACGAAGAGAACAATCAAAAATAATATATTTAATTAGAAAGCAACTAATTTATAACTTAGTTGGTAAATACATTTGGAATCATCTGTCACAATGTCGTATTATCATTATCATATTAATATGTCATTAAAATAATTTAGTTACCCAACATTTAATAAAAAACAAACTTTGTGTATATACATTTAAAAATAAAAACATTTTATATTTACACAATATTGATTCTGATAAGTTTCTACTTTCTTAAGGAAAAAGGTAAGCCTTTTCCTGATTTTACTTAAATTACATAATCTGGGATATGTACCTAATTAAACTATTAATTAATGAAATCCATAAACCGGATTAATCCCGTATATATTTGGCATTACACTTTTGGAAACCCGACGCTTCGAACTTTGCAGTATTCCGTGGTCGCGGGGAAGTTGCCCTGGACTTTTCAGGAATAAGCTGCAGGGCTTGATACTACAAAGTTTTTAGGAGTACCTTATGGCTCATGGCTCCTAGGTGGTAGATAGTTTTCCAACCGTCTTCTGTATTGAAATTAGATTACTATATTACTATATTATAACTAGGAAGGTAAACTGGGTAGGCTGTAAACTGTTCAAAACTTCGGATTTTCAAAAATTTCACTACTAATCCGATTTAAGAATTTCATTTAAAATGTGTAAAAATTGCGAAAATCAAAGATCTTATTATATTAAGCCAAGTATTTCATTTTAATGTATTTTAAATAACAGATAAATAAGATTTAGTTTTATTAGATATACTTATATACTTTATATGTATAATTTTATCGTACATTTTGTACATCAATATATATAATTTTGTTTGTGATATTTGTGTAAGCCTAAGACGCTATGAATTGAAATTGATTTTGTATTAAAATGTCAATATCCAAATGATTAATGAAGTCTTTGATGTAGTTTTTTTTATCTTTGACCTACTTTTTCAGCTTCGCATAATAACTTCGATATTCGTGTAGGAGAGGAGCTTAAATTTACACTTAGGCCACAAGTTCTAAGCACTGCTCTGAGATCTTCTCAATGCAAAGTAATGGTCTCGCATAGTACATTCATTTCTAATATTGTACCACGTTAAGCTCGCTACGCCACTGCGCTCACAGTCACACGCATGTGCTAGTGCTATGACAGCACCGAGGAATGCTTACCTTTTTTTATCTCAAATCGTACTTACATGTAGTTTTTTTTAGCTTTACGCTGTGTCTCGTACATAACAAAAAGCGCGCCCATCTCGCGCGCACCTGTAGCTCCTCTGGTGCTGCACGGGGTCGTAGGCGGCGGTGATCATCATCAGGTGACCCGAACGCTCGTTTGCCTTGTCCTTTTTTCATAAAAAAAAAACAAGGCAGGCAGAGGTCCTGGAAACCTAGTGTTTACACTCCGTTCTCATTAAGTTTCCATTTTCCGCCAAATTTTTATTTTTGGAGGCATTGCGTGTTGAGTGGTGGAACTCAACGCCCCTCTTTGAATCGTTAATTTCATCCCGTGAAAAAACAAGTGTAAAATAGCCAGAAAAACTAAAGAATAAGAGAAAATGGTGCAATTATTAAATTAATTTTCAAAAGTAATAGTTATTTTTAAGCCTATGATTAAGAAACTTCAAGCAAAATAATCAAGTAAATGTTTAACTTTTTATTTATTATTACTACTAGCGCCATCTAGCATTCGTTTTATATAATTCACTATAAACTATCAGCGCTATCTAGTGCCAAGTAGCACCATATAATGGCAACTATTTTAAAAATATTCTTCATGGAAAGAGTTTTTGATTAGAGTTTAATAAATTTAATTAAATTTATCGGAGAATTTCTATAAAGACTATTTATTAAAAACTATTACGTCCAAACTATTTATTAAAAATAAAATTTGCATTTTTTTTAATGTTCTCCACTCCCATTGAATTCTAAATGAAATAACACAACAGTTCTTCTAAGAACAGACAAATGTCTAATGTCGATTAGAGACAAACTTGTTTCCTTTTCAAAAGTGATTTAAAATTGTATTATTTATTTATTACTTGTTGTATATTTATTTGCTGTGAGCCTATGTTGTTTACTGAGTGACAAATGACAATTGCAATTATATTTATTTGTATGGGTTTGTAAGAGTATGCAATTATTGTGGTTTAAGTCTCGATAATTCGAGATAGTGGTGAAGTGATTGATGCTCAATGTAGGTACTTATTGATGGACAAAATCATAATCGTTTTTTTTTAAAGATTAATTCTTCATGTTTGGTTAATGGAATAATTTGTAATAATATTGAAGATAATCTGTTTTTTTTTCTTAATTGTAGTAAGTATTTCTCCGAATAATACTAAGGTAATATTATTTTTATCGTCAGCATTTTCTAAAAATCAAAAATTCTAAGCAATTAGTAAAAAAAAATGTTATTAATTAATAAGGCTGAATTTTTACTTATAAAAATATTTCAAATTCCTTTTTTTAAATCGATATATTTTTAATTCGTAAAAAAGATTATATTAAAATTATCCACATATTGATGTGACAGTATCGATACATCGAACTAATATAGCCTATGGTTTTAACTTTTTTTGTCAATTTATCTGTCATTCTTTAAAACATTAGAACTAGAAGATTCGTTTATTTTCTAATTGATTTTAATTTTATTACAATGTAAAGTTCATGTACATGTAGGCTAATTAGCTCACATATATTTATGATTTCACATATATATAAGTTATATTTATACGGTAAGTTTTTTGGACAACTATAAACGCCATTTTATGACAAAAAAGCAGGGGGAACCTAGACCGAACCATTGCATAGTTCTGGTATCAAAGCAATTATATTAAATTTAAATAACCAAAGTGTATTTTTATTGTTTTATTGTATTGTGTATTCGTGTTAAAACAAATTGTATTGTATAGGGGGCCTCTGTCTGGAACCTGTGTCCCTACACAAGCCTTACTAAAGTTACTGTTAATTTAAACCTGCATAAAAAGTTGTTTTAATGCAGGTTTTTTTATAGTTGTAGTTGTTTTTATGCAGGTTTTTACACAGGGGGAAAAAAAAGAATTTAGATTTTATTGCTTTTATTAATGCTTTATGTTTTTACTGTTTTCTGATTTTTTATGTTCTTCATGTTTTTTCCTGTTATGTTTTACAGTCTGTCTCCTCCTTTGGGACTCTTAGCAGTATGTTGGATATTGCTGTAGATATCACTCAGTATGAAACTGTTGGCACATCCTCTACATCATGGTTGCGCAGACTTATTAAGACTAGGGGCCACTCAGGCAAATCATGAACTGATGGCAGGCCGGCCACCAGAAGTATAGGTAATTAAAGACAATAAAGAATTGATATTAATTTATTAAAATTGAAAAAGAATTTATTAATTTGAAGTGTGGCACTGCTTACAATCTTTTTTATATTTGGCTCAAATTTACTTTTCATTTGCAAGGCGGTTTCGCCGCATTTATTTCTTAAACTATAATCAACATTTATTTTCAAAACCCAAAACATTATCTATAAACTACAACTCAATATACTTATTTCTTAAACATTTTGAGTTTATTAACCCACTTCGTTCCAAATTGACAATAATAGACACTATAACAAAGATATATAGAGACAGAGAGACATTGTAAAAGTTAAATAAAGGATATGCAAAAAGTAAAGTACACACTCTAATATTTATAATTAATTAGTGGTAAATTATGATGCAGAAACAACAAGCTTTCAGCCCTCACCAAGGCACCAGGCAAGAATCTGTTGTGTTTTTCTTTATATAAGTAACCCGCTTCTGAAAATAATCGTTCACTATACACGCTACTACCAGGAGCACTTAAAAACACTCTGGCTAAATTAGCTGAATGTGCATATTTAGACTTATGCTTTGCCCACCAATCAAAAGGGCACTGGCTTCTAGGTAGGAGACTTTCGTCTGCATAGTTGTCTAATTCCACAGCAATTGGTTTTCAGAAGGACCCATGAGTTTATTGTCGTGAGGTCCAGTAGGTGATAAAACAACCGTAGGTACCATTTCCGGCTCTTTACTCGAATCCGATAGCGTCCTAAGAAACTGGTCATCAGGTCGACCCCGCCCATATGCATATTGTACTCTTGCACAATTTTGGGATAAGGAATGTCAATTTTTTGTTTAGCGCTCTTATCGTATCTTGATACTTTGCTAACAGGCTCGGCGCCAGCGTAAGTTGATAATAGAGTGACTACTTTATTGTCTTTCCACGCAGTGCCCGAAAAGTCTACTCCATCTGAATGAGAAACGCGTTCCTCATATTTACCTCTCGGAACAGAAGTTTTCATTTGTTCCTTTTTGTCAGGGAGTCGACAATTCGGTAGCCTATTTTGCTGAATAGTTCCGACACATTGTATACCCTGTTTATTCAAGTAATGTACCAAAGGGATGTGTAAAAATTATCGAAAAATACAATATGATTGTTCATCCTTAGTATAGCTCTCGCCAAACGTATAACGAAGTTATTTGTTATTCCGAGATCAGGCTCATCGGCTGGTTTGTCTTTGTTTTCTTCTTGTCCAGAATAGACCTCAAATCTGTACGCATATCCCATGAGATTACAGAGAACATAAAGCTTGTAACCCCACTTGTGAGGCTTATTTGGTAAATATTGCTTTAGAAAATGTGCAATTTTCGTTGAACACATCTGTTCATCTATAGAAAGTCGTTGGTCTATTGCAACTGATGAAAATGTCGTATTTAGCTGTTCTATCACAGGCCGAATCTTATGGAGGCGATCGTGATCGGAATGGTCCCGCGGAAGATGTTTATTGTTATCGTTGAAATGCAAGTAGCTCCTAATCATCTCAAATCGATTTACCGGCATTACGCTCTTTACAGGATCGTACCCAAACTTGGAATGCCAGTATGAGCGTACACTAGGGAAATGCTCCACTGACATAAATAAGAGAATTCCTATGTTTTTTTTAGCTCCCCAACACTAATACTGAAAGATATTGAAGGGTATTTTTGTACTGCATATAAATTGGTTTCATCAACAATTTTATGAAGAAACTCTGATGTGAAGTAGTGCAAAAACATTTATATGGTGTATCGAGTTCAGTTATAGCAGAGTCTGTTGTGCTTGGTTGGTGAATTAATTTTGATTCGTCATACATCAAACTGTCTTTTTTCCAAATGAGTTTCCTTTTATCGAATTCTACATAACTCGCATGACCTTCTTGCATGGGTTATGAAAAAATAACTTCACTCGATGGGCCAGGCAGATCTTGAACTAGTGGTGGATCACTATAGATAGGTAGGATCTTCATGATCCTCTGCCTCCTCGTCCTCCAATTCACTAATCATTTCTCTTGCATTCTCAAAAAAGGTTTCTTCATCTTCACTGTCATCTTCCAAGCCATCCTCAGAAATATTTCCATCTCCTAAAGCCGCCAGAAGTTGTTCAATGTCTTTATCTGCCACTCTACGGGACATTCTGTAAAAATAATTATAAAATTCAAATCAATAAATTACGTATCTATAACAAATAAGTCAAAAAAGAAAAAATATATTATACGGATAGTACAACTATTTGTTATCGATTTTGCATATTGATGTATTTCTACATCACAATTATTCCGCAGATCTTTACATTATATTATATTATTATATTATTGTATTCTAAAAAAAAAACAACGTAATGTGTTCTTCTTACCTTTATCCTCTCGTAAATCACTTTTTGCACGAAATAATACTATTTAGTATTCAATAAAATGAAATTACAACTTTACCGCCAAAGTGTGTATTTGAAAGCCAAGTTGTCAAATTTAGACAAGCAAAAAAGTGAACTGTCATATCATGAAAGTTTGCGTTCAAAAACTATGATAGATATTTTTAGCACCTATTAAAAGTAAAACATACTGTGTTCGAATTACCGTTTAGAAATTATGTACGGAAGAAAACACTGATGTAAATATACATCATCATGCATTTAAGGGTTAAGTAAAGAGTTTGTTATTTCATCAAAACTCGTCGCGTGACCGGTGCAACAGAAATAGGTCAAAAGTTCAAGCGCGACTAAATTTAAATAGAAGTAAAATTTACATAAAATGTCGTTAATAGTTAACCACTACATTTTGTTTTACTAATATTGCTACCCCTTGACCTCTACCATTGTTGTGCTTGTCTTTACGGTAACAAGCAAAACCCGGAGTTGATAGGGGAATAAATATTATTATTGAGTTTAGTTTCGCAAACTGTAATAATGTCAACTGGTACAGAACACACCGCGAAGTCCAAAAGTTCCTGAATCTTTAATCATACGCCATCGGCGTTCCAAGAAAGTAAGCGAACTACTGTTGGCTATATATACTGCACTTATTCTCAATCACTTATTACTTCGCTTGTAAACAAAATTATTTTACTTATATCTAAGTTCACACAATAGTCATTTAACTGTTGTTTGTTTAAATTTCCCCTATCACTTGATAATATTACAAGTTTATCACACTTATTAAATTTATAACTTAAAGTTCTTTGCATGAGAACTTCAAAGGATGCTGACGGATAACAAAAACTAAGAGCTGACTGTTCCGGTGAACAAGAAATCAAAATTGAACCCATATTCCTTCCAATATCATCACTAAATAAAACTACGTTTTGTGCATTAACTAATGAACTAGGTTCATGAATTGATGTTTCAAATGACTGCTGTGACCTAAACCTACTACTACTATTATTATGAAGGCTGTCACATAAGGGGTCAGTCAAGGGGGAACACTCCGGAGTACTTGCAGGCGATTGCTGTGATGAACGGGCACAATCACAAGAGTGATTGTTGATTAAAGAATCAAAACGTTCAGTGTTATTTGTGAACAGTATAATATCCATCGCCTTGGAATACTTTTGTATTTCGTTCAATGAAGTGACGTACTTTTTATTAAGTATATCAAGTCTTTTAAATAATCAATTTCACTTTGTAGTGCTTGTGTATCAGCTTCATACTTTAACCTACACTTATTTAGTTTTATTGTGCACATTTCTAAATCATCCTATAGTTCTAATTTCTCCTTACTTAATTTTGCACACTTGGACATATAACTATGCTGTTTTATTAATTTTTTGGTTTTGATAATGAACTTATTGATTTTTATGTATTTTTTAGTTTGTTTCTACTGTAGTGATGCACACTTGATGCTTTTTTAGGATTAAATAATGATGTGTCATCCTTGGTGAGATCAATAATTCAGTGACTATGTCTGTCCATCACAGGAGAAACCAGCTGTGAGGCACTCTCAACTAACTCATTATATAAACTTCATATACATACTATAGCACGCTACATAGCTACATAATATAGCACGGTAGCATTCTGGGCATTCTCCTGTAGCTGAGTGATGAGTGTGTGAGCCTCTCGCAGCTCCTGCTCCAAGGTAGTTATCCTAATAAGGGCCTGCTCATATTCATCGCTGCACCGGTCAAACTTATCTACTAAACTTTTGAGAGTATCCAGTTCCTCTACAATTGTCGATAATTCTATGTGTATAGCAGTCATTTCTTTCTTAAGCCTAGTGTTATTATCTATATCTAATAACTGTAAAAGTTATTTTTCATTATCTTACCTTTCACACTGTAATTGGGCACACAAATCCATAGAGTTTTTTAATTCTTGTAAAATCAGTTGGAGTTTGGACTCCTCCTGACGAGATAGTGCTCTGCGAGTCATCATTTTGAATAAAAATTAAAAAGATATGAAAATAATCAAAGAGTAACGTTAAGGATTTGAATTATAAGCAAATAACGGGTAGTGATATTAGTTATTAGTGCACGACGGAAAACTAAGCTTTAACTACTAATTTACGGTTTATGGTTTCTTTAGCACCTAATAATTAAAAACAATGATAAAACGCGCGTACTTACAGTAAAATATATCCAAATATTATGCCGGCAAACTACCAGTCACTTACACAAAGAACACTTTGATGTTACTTGACTTAGCATTTTTGGGCGCTAGACTCAAATAGCGTGCGCGCGAGATTCAAATTACTTTTCGAACATATTTTTTTTGGTTTTATTCTGGAATAGAATTCAATATTTTTAGAATGTTTTTCGAATGTCACTACAAATTTACATTTTATTTTTACCTAATATTTACAGTTTTATGTTAACTTTATATTTACATTTTATTTTTACTATCAGCTTTGTTCACTAATGCCTTTTTATGTTATATAGTATTTCTCTTATTTAATTTCTCATGTAAATGACATCGTCGTAATGAGAATAAAGATCTTTAAACAGAATGTACGAGAGTATTAATTTTGCTGTCGGCGGGCCACTAGTATTCGACCCGCGGGCCGCACGCGGCCCGCAAGCCGCGTTCTGAGCATCCATGATCTAATGATAATCTTTCTGTACTGTTTAGTTTTAAAAGCTGAGTTTTAAATTTATTTATTTATTATTTTATTTACAAAAACCAATAGAAAATTACATTACAGACATATGGGATGTCTATTGTATTGACGCACAATCTGTGGACATTGGACATCGATTTTGGCTTTTGCGTCTTTGTAATATCGGCGTATTTTTTCTATAGGCTCACTTGCTACAAAGGAACTAATAAATGTGACAGCCTTATTATCTTTCCAACGAACAACAGCTAAGCGGTTTTTATCACATATAGCTTCTACAAAACGTCCTCAAGGTTTCTTTTTCATGTCTATGTCTTCCCGTTTACGAGATAGACCCAGGGGGGGTTGAGGTAAAAATTTTAAAGGTGACTTTCGTGGGGCGACTATTGGTGGGGGTAAAAATTTTTGAAGACGGGGGGTGGTGGAGGGCGAGGGTGGAGTAAGGGGGAGGGTAGGAAGTTTGCTATTAGATGGAGGGTGTCGAAGAACTCGTACGTAATACGAGCTCCGATGAGAACAATTAGGGTGGTAGGGGTGGGGGTAGAGGGGATACTTTTCTATACAATTAGCAGTAATTAGCAATTAGCAGGAGACTGCCATCGGGCGAGGCCTCCGTGCGCCATTCTGATACTCTCTGCAAGGCTGAGTCGGCGTTGTTTGGTGAGGAGGTTTCTGTGGGAGGCGTCGAGGGCTGGGAGGACGGAGTCTCTTTTTCGGCTTCCGCCGCTCGGGTTTCACCCGGTAGCTTTGTTGACTCCGTGCCTTTGTTTGAAATTTGCCGCCTCATGACTACCTCTCTGAGTGACTTCGATGAGGATTCTTTCTTACCTCCTGCTGAAACTGTGGTCTTGTTGTCGGCGAACGTTACTTTGGCGTTTTTCTTATTTGGTAGAGACATGTTGTGTGTACATATGTTACCGTTGAGATGAGTATGCTCCTCGCGCGGGTGGGCGGGTGCTCTATTTCTCTCCCAGTGCTTTTTCTGAGGATTCTGTTGGAGCCAGATGGTTGGGCTCCTTTCGCTGAGTAAAATGAACCCAAACTCGGTGGGTCTAAGTCTTCCCGTACGGGAGATAAACCCAGGGGGGGTGAGGTAAAAATTTTAAGGGGGGAGGGGGTGACTTTCGTGGGGCGACGTGGTTGGTGGGGTAAAAATTTTTTGAGGGGTGGGGGTGGTGGTGGGTGAAGGTGAAGTAAGGGTGGTTGGGAATTTACTGTTAGATAGCGGGGGGGATGCAGGTGGTGTAGAGGAACTCGTGTATAAAACAAGCTCCGGTGAGAAAAATTGGGGTGGTAGAGGTTGAGGGTGGAGGGGGTGGCTTTGGGGGGTAGGGGGTGGGTTTAGGGTTAGCGGGTGTGTGGAAAGGACTTGGAGTCCTGAGTTGAACAAGCCCAAACACAGGGTGTTTGGACTGAGGGATGGGGGAAAGCCCTGGGCTCACCTGCACGGTCTGAGACTTGTTGAGGTTCTCTGGTCTGCAGGATTCCTCGGACCGGTGTCGAAGTCCTTGGTCCGGCTTCGGAGTCTTTACGTAGGGTCTTCGAGGTTATATCGTACCGCGTGCTCTTTAACCGCGTGGTCACCACGCGGTTTTCAGAGGTTATAATGTAAAACTTCGCGCCTTTGGGATTCCGCCTTCCTGGGGCGGATTGTGACAAAAGTGGTGTCTTTGGATTTGTCTTGACGGCGCGAAGCTTTGCACGCTGAGAGTTTTTAGAATGCGATAAAACACTCACAGTTATAGATGGTGAAAGTTGATGCTGTGTTTCTCCGGATCCTGGGGTGCTGGTGGTCTGCAAACGATAATCCTGGTGAATCAGACGTGGGGAAGTCAATTAAAACACTCGTTGCGCGTGTGGCTCGAGGATTTGAGTTTTTACGATTTTTTTATACGGAGCCTATGTGTATTGTGTGGTTGTTTGGAATGTCTGCTGTGACGGACAAATCATTTTAGTTACAAATAAACACCATAAAAATGTAATAAAGTGCGTATGTTTCTGTAAATAATTATTAAAATGTTTATTATCTAACAAATAAATGTATAATTCAATTCATTTTTCCACAAAAAATAAGAAAAACAATTATAAATACCTTGAGCAAAACAGTTGGCCGCCTTTTCGCAGACATTTTGCGTCCCAATTGACATATGCAATGTTGCCACAATCATTACTTTTTTTTCACTATTTGTTTATGGTATAAATAAACATTTAATCGATTAGAAATCGATGAACATGAAATAAAAACTTGGCAGGATTTATTTTAAATAAGTGTCCGTCACACCGGACTTTATCAAATTAAGGGTTAAACACAGTCATGTCCAAGAGGTGATAGAACAGTCTTGTTGTCCACTTTCTTGACTTTATGCGAATGGGATATCGAACAATGACGCTGTCCATTAGATCATAACCTCCCCATGTGGGCATTACTGCGGCATTCGTTTTTAATTTTTTATCGTAACGGGTTATAGTCCCTGATGGTTCAACACCAAAATAAGTAGAAAGCATTTGAACTTGCTTATTATCTTTCCAGCTTATTGCTGAAAATTCTGTCTTCAAAAGTGGCAACGTTTTCATGATATTATGTGCCTCTGGGGTACGTTAGACTTTAGAATGTCCTTTCAATGAATCTTGCAAGCTGTCCTTCAGACAGCTTGCAAGATTTACCAAGCCTGTTTCTCTGTATAGAGGAATATTCGAGTAGAAATTATAAAAATATAAAATATGATTCATGTGCCTTGGAAGTGATCGTCATAATCGAATAACAGTATTCGATACTACTCTGTGATCTGGTTCCCCAGATAAATGTTCAATGTCCTTAGCTCTTGAGTAAACCTCAAAACTATGCATACCCATAAAGAGAGCATACAATATATAACTTGAAAACTTGAGTTTATTGGGTAAATATTGTTTCATTAAATGCCTAATTTTGGTTACACACATTTGTTTATCTAATGAGAGTCGGTCGTCAAATGGCACAGTAATAAATTTAGTGTTCAAGTGGTCTATCACTGGTCTTACTTTCGACTTCGATTTTCGCAGTCGATCATGTTGGGGATGATCAGGAGGAAAATGTTTAGCGTCGTCATTCAAATGAAAAATTGGTCGACTTTACGTACCGAACTTTCGTAATTCCGAGATAGAAACAGGTTCTGTAAAATTGGGGTTCTTTTGGAAAGCATATTTATTTGACTCGTCCACAAGAAAGGAGACTGAAACGATTCCGACTTTAATTTAATATTTTTGTTATTTTAATATTTTTTATATAGCGTAATTTAATCTTTGTTATTATTGATGATGAATAATTTCTTCTCCTATAATCAGTTGTACATAATAGTATAAGTATATCCTCAGATTGTATGTAAAGTTGGAGATCCGTCAAATTATACAGTTTACTAATTTCGAACCACCAGTAACTCCCACACTGGTCCTTATAAATTTAAACAAGGAAAACTAAAGATTGAGATAAAATTTCGCCTATCTATTTCGCGGCGAGACATACCTAAGTGGCAAGAAGCCATTGAAACAGTGACAAAGTGAGTTCGTTCCAATTCCAATCCTATATTATCCTATTCCTAGTAAACGCATGTTGCACATTCTATCCAATATTTATTCCATCCAATTTTGTCGATTTTGAGTCAGTACAAGTTTAACGGCAGTTTCAGCATTAAAGGCAGATACGTACTTCTATACCTACGTATTTATTCAATTATTGTCAGTATTTCGTCTAAATTCGGATAAAATCGTGAAGTATTTGCCATAATCCTATATAAATTACCTAAGATTACGTATTTATAAAATCAATTCAGTTTATGTCCGTGACTGATTTGTATTTGTGCATAAAAACCGGTTAAGTCTAAAGGTCATCACTGCACCATCTGGCGGTGCATTCATTTAACGTTATATTTTGTTATCACATCTGATCTTCTCTATGATCTAATTACGCATTCCATCAATACAGTCGTGCATTTGTTTTATTATTTTTTTCCAAGTTATAGAAGGATCATATTATTTCTCTAATCATAGAATAATTCAAATACGTTTTCAAATATAATAATAATATAAGTTAAATAATACATTACCAATATGACTAAAAATGTTGATGTTGCTATACAGCAGCTTAAAAATCAAAGGAGCCAATGAAAGTTATCCACACAATTCCAAACGTATTTGGAGTTAGCCAAGGTATAGGATAGGCAAGATTCAAGTCTACCCTTAGTGATGTCCATTCCATTGAATTACAGCATATGCTGGATCGAATTAAACATATATTTAAGGAATTCGACACATTACAGAACGAGCTAGAAATGCTTAGCGAAATTCTTGATGAATAATATAGTGAACGGCAAATACTCGAAGCGCTTACTTTTCTTCGCTGGCAGCCGCACAAGAATTATCCGATGCTTGCAGTAAATTGTTTATTATTATTTAGATGGGGATTAGGTTGTCTATTATCAAAATTAAATAAAAGTAAACTTTCTCCTCCGAAATAGCTAAATTTATCGCTTCGTTCAAATTTCTGGGATTGCGACATCTCACAATGGTTGATTATCGTGGGTAGAGGGAAATGATGGAGGGCTAAGTCCTCCATAGCGGCTATACGCCTGGCAAGCTCACTCTTTTTAGTGTTACTGAGTGTTACCTCCGTTAATAGTTGCGATAAACAACTTTCTGCGGGCCCTGCCTGCTCTCCTGCAAATCTGTTAAGACATGAGCATAATATTTTCTTTCACTAAATTACTGTCTTAACAAATCCTTGAGCTGTTCCCAAGTCGTAAATTCCTTGATTGAACAAGCAGCTTCTTCTGCTTTCCCACTCAGTTGGCTAAGTATGTATTTGAAAAGGATGGATTTATGAACTGTACTAGCAGGGTCGGTGAATTCCGGGTCCGGTGCTCAACTAGTAAACGTCATAGTGCTAACGTTCCTATAAAATATTGTATAATCAGTGGAATTAATCACAGTTTTCTTACGATTGTCACATCCAACTAATAAACAAAGTGCAACTAACCGTCCGTAATATTGAAAAACATTTGATTTGTCAGATTAAAGAAGATTGAGAAAGGATAAAATCG
>JAEBDU010000038.1:2253246-2283487 GCA_016802625.1 Heliconius numata | reverse complement strand
CTCATTTTATCCTTTCACCCTTACACTATTCACCGTCGGGGTCACCAATTTATGGAGCCACCCACACATCTAAAGCGATCTTTTTGTACCATGCAAGCGACTTTCTTTTAGAGTCGTAATAACTTGCAAGCTAGTCAGATACATCTAAGCCTTTTTTCGCTCATTGTAATAGAGCACGGCTTCTGGCTTCATCATTGGCCTATATCCTGAAGACATATGCATATCGGTACCATGGCATGTAGAAATCATTGCTACGTCGCGTTTGTCTCGCCATTTCATGACTGTTACATTGTCCTTCTGACCAGTAATTACTTCACCTTTCTTAGGTCCCATTTTTTTCGATCTTATTGCCCATGGCAGTTCTGTTCTATTTACCCGTAGAGTGGCGCATTAGTCTGTCTTACGCTGCTGTAAATATTTTGCCAATCCTACGGTATTGTAATAGTTGTCACACACAATTATCCGTCCGGCATCTAGAAGACCGTCACGTAATTGAACTACGACACTTCCAGGTTTATCCAAATCAGCAATCTCGGGGTCACGCCCTATGTAAATATCATAATTCCAGACAAAACCCTCTTCTGTGCACAGTTTATCGATTTTCAAGCCGTATTTATGAGCTTTTGATGGATTGTATTGACGGGAAGATATCCTGCCTCTAAACGGCATCATCGACTCGTCAATGACGATACATTCACCAGGTGTTAGTAAGCTCTTCCAGTTATTAATAACAAGGTCCAAAAGTGGTTTTATTTTGTATAGACGTTCGTTTTGATCTCTCGGAGCTTCATTATCAACAAAGTGCCAGCAACGTAATATTGACGAGAACCGATTATATGACATATTAAATGATGTGAAGCTAGGAGCAGTGCCGTGGACTTGTAACCACATTTGTAGGCTTCAGGGTACCCTTAACGTTATAACAACACAGCCTTTCACTGCTCCAGCCCAGTATAATTACAAATAGGTCTAAACCATATTTGTAATTACAATAAAAATTTATTAACTTAATATTATATTAATGATAAATCTATTGACATTTATAATTAAGATAGCCGAGGATATATAATACATTTATAATAATACTATAAGTCAAATATATTCGTAATTCTATTGTTTTCTATCACCAGCCAGCAAATCATAGACAGCTGTTTCAAACGCCAAATCACAGACAAGTGTCAAATATCAATTATAAAATTATAATTGTGTATATTTATCTTTTTTATTACTGGTCTATTTCCTTCGTATGTTTTCCATACAAATGATGAAATTAATGACATTGGCGAAATGAATTGTGTTCAACTGGCACACTTGAAACGCCATATACAGGCGTCCCTCGTATAACATGGTACTTGTACAACACGGTTTCGATATTATTCGTTATTATTTAATTGCCATTAACTCTATAAGGCTATTACGTGCTTACCCATTTCTGATAATTCACTATTCATATTACTATGATAATCACCAGTTTTCGTTCCTGCCTTAAACATTCGTAGTGCATTTACTACTATGACAACTCGTTGCCCTTTCGAAATATTTCTCTTCAAGCCATTCGGTGTGCCGTCATCCCAAGCCATCGAAGACGTATGTGATGCATCTACATATGATTCATCTGTGTAAATAATTGGTCCACCTCCTTGTCTGTTTTTGCAAAATTTTTTAATATTCTATTCCCTTGAAAATATTAGACATATTTTCCTTTTCAATTAATATTTTTCTATTGTTTTCCGTTTTTTTCCATAAAAAGCCGAGCTGCCTTAAAATTTTTCTCAAGCTTTCTTTTGAACCCTTAAAATTTATTTAAGAGAAGCTGCAAAGTTGGTAATTGCCGTTCCGTCAAATGGAAGTTGTGTACACATCTTTTAATGTAACTAGCATCAAAATTGTCGATCTTAGTAATGGTTTTCGCCTTTCTTCTTTTTTTACCAGGCGTCCGAAAAATTGGAGCCATACTTGAGCACGGAATACTGGGATCGTTTGACTCCGCTATGATTTTTCTAACGGTATTCACAGACACACCATTTGCCGCTGATGTCCTCTTTTGTACTTGCTTCAATTCACACTGAAGACCGAAGCGAGCCGCCGCGGATGGTCTTCTCTCTAACGAACGAACTTGACAATTTATAATTTTCAATATTTACTATATTACATTTCGAGATCCAGTGCTCTATTATACACATTATATGTAATTGATTTTTTTTAGAAATAATTCTAGTTCCAGTTGTTTGCCTCCTAGGCCTTCCATATTCTAATGTACAATGTTAAATTTAAATGACCTAGGCGTTGTCTTATTGTCTAGTTTAAATTGGAACCTACATCATTATACTTTATAGAAGTATTATTAGTACATTTTATTTCTTTCGTTATACCATGTACAACGGGGTTTTGTATATTATATGCTACTAAAGTAGCAATTTGTTTCTTAAAATATAAAGGTAGATACAATGTATCTTCTGTCAACTTACAGCTATTATAAATAAATTTATTTAAATCTAAATAAAATAATGCGTCGCTATGACGTTCTGTCGTAATGTCAAGTTCAGGTTATATACGAGGTGTGTTCAAAAAGTAAGGTAACTTTGTATTTTTAAGAAAAAATATTTATTTATTTATCAATATTTATGTTGTCCCCTTCAAAGTAATCCCCCTCAGATACAATACACTTATGCCAACGGTTTTTCCAATCATCAAAGCACTTCTCATAAGCACTTTTCGGTATAGCCTTGAGCTCTTCCAGCGATGCAGTCTTTATCTCTTCAATCGTTGCAAATCTCTATGTCTCTCGGTGGCTGAGGCATGATTGTGGTGTTGTTTTTGGCCAAAAAATCTCTCACCAGCAAAGATGAGTGAGCAGGGGCATTATCGTGATGCAAAAGCCATGAATTGTTTTTCCACAATTCCGGACGTTTTCTTCGTATTGCTTCTCGCAAACGGCGCATAACTTCAAGATAATACTGTTTATTGACCGTACGTCCATATGGTAAGAACTACTGATGCACCACGCCGTGGTAATCGAAGAAAACAGTGAGCAAAACTTTGACATTTGATCGAACTTGGCGTGCTTTTTTCGGTCTTGGCTCATCTGGGCTCTTCCATTGGGACGATTGGACTTTGGTTTCGATATCATAACCATATACCCATGATTCGTCACCAGTTATGACCCTTTTGAGTAAATCTGGGTCGTCGTTGACGTCGTTCAACAGTTCTTGAGCGATGCTCATGCGACGGTTCTTTTGGTCAAAATTTAGCAATTTCGGAACAAACTTCGCTGACACACGTCTCATGCCCAAAACGTTAGAAAAAATTTCATGGCACGAGCCAAGCGATATACCAACATCCTCAGCAACTTCTCTGATAGTGATTCGACGATTTTCCAGAACAATTTTCTTCACTGCTTGAACGTTTTCATCAGTTGTTGACGTGCTTGGGCGTCCAGAGCGAGGCTCGTCATTGGCATCTTCCCGGCCATCTTGGAAGAGTTTGTACCACTTGTAAACATTTTTTTTACTCAGAACAGTTTCACCGTATGCCACTGTCAACATTTTAAGTGTTTCGGAGCACTTTATTTTATTTTTTACACAAAATTTGATGCAAATCCTTTGATCCATATTTTTCGATAGCAAGAAATCGCCGAGCACGCAAAACACTTATAACCTTTACGCCTCTCCCAACCAAACAAAAAATGCTATACACTTGAAACTTGGTACAGATGTTCGGGGAGAGTGTACCAACATAACAAAATAAAAAAATCTTAAATCGAAAGTACGTTGCCCGCCAAATTTGAAAAGTCACCTTACTTTTTGAACACACCTCGTATATATTTATTTTGTTTTTCTGTGAGGGAAGAAGAATATGGAAAAGAGCATATAATAAATTTACATATAGTTTTACTATGTAAGTCAAGCAAGTTTTCTATATTCTTTATAATATCTTGTTTCCTCACTGACAAACTATGACCATGTAATAGTACAACAGTACTATGCTCATTTAAAATTCATGGACATAATTTTCTTAATATTAAACTGGTAACTGGCTCCAGGCGATCATGCGTTAAGTACATTTGAAAAGTGGTGACTAACGCCTGATGTTAATAATCAATCCTAATCCATAAATTACAACCATAGATTGAAATATCAATCTATTTTTTGAGTTTAGCTTGCCAATAACCTATCGAAGTACTTTATTTTCAATCTTTAACATCAATTTATCGTTGGGAGGACTAACTGGAGATTAAGGGGGAACTTTGTATGAAAATTACAGCTTGTGCGTGCCAATAAACGATCTGTCGATTTTGACATTACGTTGGATAGCAAAAATGACAGCTAATTGCGATTCGACATATTGTAGGGTTTACAATAGGGGTGTACATATCCTCGGAATACAATATTACATTGATTTTTTATTTCGTCTACAAGGAAATAAATTATGTCCGGTAATATTTCTTCAAGTGACATTTCTTCGAGTGATAGTGATGGTACAGGGTGAGTCATATTGAACTTTCCGGTTTTGGAAGGACGTTGCACGAAGAAGGGAAGGAGTAGAAGGGTGGGGATGGTGTCATTAGACGCGCCATGACATGCAGTTTTAGTGTGAGCAATGGCTTGGTCGGACATTCAGCAGATCCCCCGCACTGCTGTTTTGATCTTCAGTGATGAGGCACATTTTCACCTCGCCGGAACTGTCAACAAACAGAATTTTTGATACTGGGCTGAGAATAACCCACGAAACCTACACGAACGACCACTTCACAGCCCTCGAGTGACAGTGTGGTGCGCTATTGCAGAGTTTGGTGTGTGGGGTCCCTATTTTTTTGAAGAAGATGGTCAAGTCGTCACAGTTACCTCTGCTCGGTATTGCGACATGCTTGAAACTTTTCTGAAACCGAAATTGGAGGAATTAACGCAGAATCATGACAACGATAACATCTGGTTCCAACAAGATGGTGCTACAGCCCATACATCCAGGCGTTCAATGGAAATCCTGCGACAAATGTTTCCCGGTCATCTCATTTCTTTGCGAGGTGACGTTGGGTGGCCGCCGAGATCACCTGATTTAACCCCCTGCGATTTCTTTCTCTGGGGTTACCTGAAGGAAAAGGTGTACACGCATCGTCCCCGAACCATCGATGAACTGAAGGCTGCAATCACGGAAGAAATCAATGCTATTCCGCTGAATATGACTCGACGAGTAATGGACAACTTCCGGGAAAGGCTTCAGCAGTGTGTGGTCAATGGAGGTAGACATTTACAGGATATCATTTTTAAAACCAACTAAATTAAAACTGCATGTTATGTGCTTTCAAACAATAAAATAATTTTTACTGCATGTCGCTTTGTTTTTAATACACACCTTATTGAAATCGGAAAGTTCAATATGACTCACCCTGTATTATCGAAGTTTTGGAGCTATTATCAGATCTGGATTCTGGTAGTGAGGACGAGTTACGACGCGCTTCATCACAAACACTCCGGAGAGTGAACTACATGCAAAGCCTAGATGATGCTGACTTCACATTTTGGGTTTTAGACTTTCAAAGTCTACATTTAATGTTTTATTAGACGAAATAATGCCGTTTGTACGTGTAACTTCTTCCAGGTAAATCAATGATAAACACATGCTATGAACAAGGTACACAAAATACGTACCCAAAAATCTTTTAAATACTTATGTTAATTTTGTTTTTATGCTATAGAAATTATGGCGTGTCACCTCTACATCAATTATTATTAACATTACGCTTTTATGCTCTAGAAACTATGTTAATTTCTGTAGCAGATTTTGTTGGAGTGTCAATATCCACAGCCGGCAGGACAGTACATGACATATCCTCGGCAATTGCTAGTATATATGATAAATATGTAAAAGTTCATCAGGAAAGTGCAGAAAAATTTTATAAAATTGGTGGCTTTCCTAGAGTTTTTGCTGCAATTGATTGCACTCACATACAAATACAATCGCCATGTGAGTATTTATTTATTTGAAGCGTCAACTATACATATAACATCTTATATAATTACAGATATATATACAATTAAAAATATTAAAATCTGTTAAATTTCAATTAAAAATCATTTAAAGTATAATAAGTGTCCCTCTGTCCATTTCAGGCAAAAATACTAAATTTTTTTACTGTTTTACTAAAACAGACAAAATATTCTTACTGTTTTATAATATATAAGATAAAACTATTCTATTAATGTTTTAGCTAATTGTGATGCAGGGCATTATGGCAATCAATGAATGCTAGGTGATAGTGCTTATCCAAATAGACCATATTTGTTAACACCACTCCCTAATCCAATTAGTGAAGCAGAACAAAGATGTAATCAAGCACATGTTAAAACCAGGAATGTAATAGAAAGGTATCATGTTAACCTATTAGTTCATAGTATCATGTGTAAATTAGTAAACCTATTAGTTTTCATTTATTATTTATCTAATATATACAAATATTATAATTTTAGAACATTTGGGGTATGGAAAAGAAGATTTCCTGTTATAGCACTCCCTTTACGTCTATCATTGCCTAAAGTTCAAGCAATCATAATTGCCACGGCAGTACTGCATAATATTTGCAGAAATTTTAACTTAGAGGGTGTTCTAGAGGAAATGGAATGGAGAATGGAGGTACCTACATACGAGTATATCTTGGAAGAAAATGATAACAGCACAAGAACAGAAGATATAACAGAAAGGACATCTCTTATAAACAATTATTTTACAAATGATAGTGACAAGATTATTAGTAAATTATATTATTATTTCTGTATTTAATGGGTGTCTTTATTTAATAAGGAAAACATTATTTATTGTAGAATTTAATAATTAAAAAAAATATTATTAATTATTCTCTTTAATTTTTTCAATTTCCAATAATATTTTTTCTTTTTTCATTTCTAAAAGCTCCTTTCTAATTTTAATTAACTCTTTTTTTGCTATAAAATATTCGGCAATAGCCATGTTTCGGGCAGCACGGTGCCCATTATTTTTTTGTTTATTACTGAAAAAGTAAAGTATTTATTAGTTTATTGTACAGTAAAGCATTAATTAGAATAAGTTAAAATAATAAAACAATTTTTTTTTATGAAACCTAATATTACCTGCTCTACGTGTCCCAAATGTGAGCCTTTTCAGTTTGTTGTTTTGTGTCTCTAAATCTTGAGTCTGTTGTGGAGTCTCAAGAGGAAGTTCTTCAGAATCCACAACAGATACAGTAGGACTTTGCCTTTCTAATTCCCGATCTCCCCCAAACGGCACAGCAAAGCCACTGGATGTGCTTCCTAACAAGGTATTCACTTGATCCAATATGTCGTCTGGGGGAATGTAATCGGGTGGACCTCCACCTGTCTAAAATTAAAAATTGAATATTTAAAATGAATATTATTGCATAATAACTCCATATATATATAGATAGGTAATAAAATATAAATATATTATTTTATGTTCACCTTAATTTGGTTCATCCTTATTTTAGTGCTGCGTTTTCGTGAATTTTTTTTTTAATTTTCCTACTTCAAACGCAGCTGTTGGGCGTTCCGTGGAAATGTCGCAGCCGCATTAAACTTTTCCGTTAATCGGACCCATTCTTCGTTTTTCAGTTTATTATTGCTAGCGTTAGTCTCTTTTGTAGTAATAATTGGACTATTTGCAATAAGATTGACTAACGTCCTCGTCTCGTCCTTCGACAGTGGCTTACCCTTTACCTAGCCAAACAGATATAAATTAATATTGTGATGAATTCTAAACAATATATTCATAGAAAAATCGCGCTTTCTTCACTTACTCTGTTAAGCTCCATCGTAGCTACAGTTTACAAATATTAAATAAACTAAACTAAGATAATTTTCTTCTTGAACTTAAAAATGGCGCTTAAAAATGGCAAATTGTCATTGACGCGTTCCATTTGACGTAGCTACGCAAATACATTAAATAATTTTAATATTGTTAAAATTTATTATTTCTTATGGTATTGGTACTTAAAGATTTATTATTTTATTAAAAATAGTTTTTATAGGACTTTTATAAGTAATAATAATTAATTTTAAATTTAATTTAGCATATATATATTAGGATTTTGTTAATTAAAAAAAGATACGTAAAACGAAACTATTGTTACCGCAGGGAGGGCCCTGCAATCCACTGTTGATGATAAGTTGACATTATCCGGAATGGTTATTGGCATGCAGATTAGAGATTGGATAGATATGTCGAACAGCCCAAGATTGACGTTAACTGGAGATCGGAGATACATTATTAACATTGGGCGTTAAACAAGATACGTAAAACGGAACTATCGTTACCGCAAGGAGGGCCCTGCAATCCACTGTTGATGATAAGTTGACATTATCCGGATTGGTTATTGGCATGCAGGTTAGAGGTTGGATAGACATGTCAAAAAATCCAAGATTGACGTTAACTGGAGATCGGAGATACATTATTAACATTGGGCGTAAGTAGAGACCCAAAGCCTTGACCAAATTATCAGATATAACAAAAATATTATTTGATGAGGAGCGGGAAGAATTGACAATATGTAAATTATTTTTCTTATTTTTATTGAGAATATTTTTATTGAGTAAATTATACATGGCTGAGTCACCCACAGCCTCAGAATTGTTTATCTTTTGCGAAGGAATTCAGTGGAGCCTACAACTGAACAACCATAACTATGTTTATTTGTTAGTGATTCAAATCTTTCCATGTTGTAATTGCAAAGGTCAACCAAATCGCCTGCAGCTAAAATTTGTTCTTTAATTTGATTTTGTGAGGATTCATATTTCTCACTTAGTACTGTGAGGGAGTTATTTATGTTGTTTATTTCATCTTGCAGCAGGAATGTGTCTCGGTCATACATAATCCTGCTTTGAATCAATCTATTATTATAAGATTTAAGTTTATTTATTAATTTTAATTTACTATTATTTAATAGGTTTATTTGCCTAGCCGGAAATTTTAATTTAAGGAGTTTATTAGTTTTTTTAATAAATTTATTTATTTTAATATATTTGTTAAATTTATTTTTTGATGAAAACTTAATATTTTGCTCAACATGTGAATCATCCTTTGGTAAATCGATCAAAAGTGGTTTTAAGCAGGAACTCAATTGTGGGTTTTTTTGTAAATAGAACACACCACGGACATGTGCCGTCCGTGCCTTTGTCTGCTCTTTATTTGTAATTATGGTGATTTTGTTCTTGTGAAAAAGTTTTACTCATTTCAACGGTGTTTAATTATGTGTCTTCTCCGGGTTTTGTCAGTCCGTGATTGTTGCCACGTCAATTTACTTATTGCGTCCATGTCTCTGTGAGAGATAGCCATTTTAAGATTGTAGTCCTTTATATCGTCCGTGCGGGAGTTGTTTGCTCTGCCGATGAATCTTGCGATTGCGTCTACTTCAGCGTCGTTGTAGTATATACATTCCTCTGTGTGCCTGGTGATTGCAACGACAGTATGTGTTATGCTGTCGTATAGGGGGATTTTTGAGGATTTTGTCTGTATAATTACCACTGACTTATATATTAACCCCTGGGACTCGTTTATGGTGAGGATGCGTGAGTTTGGTCCTATAGGGTTTCAAGGTTTTGACTTCTAGGTCCTTCGCAGAGGCTTTGCGGGTCATGATTTGCTTATCCATTATTAATATGCTGAAAAATAGAAAGCAATAGGCTATGAGGAAATAAAGAAGAGGAAATTTATTTTTATATATATAAGTAGTAAAAAGAAAATAAATAAATTGAAATAAATAAAAAAGTTGAAACTTTTGAAAGGTCTTAACCACATTTGTAATTACAATAATAATTGGTTAAGTTAAGATTATATTAATGATAAATCTATTAACATTTATAATTAAGATAGTCGAGGATATATAATACATTTATAATAATACTGTAAGTCAAATATATTCGTTCGATTCGGTTCTTTATTTATGGCGCTTCCAGGTGCAACGACAAATAGGTGATAAAACCCTCCGTTCAGTAATTTTTGGAGAAAAAAACCAAGGTCGCCTTGGGATATTGAATAGTGGCATAATACTTACCTTTCTGAGACTTTGACAATTCCCAGAATTCAGACCATGACAAATGCAAATGAGTTTGTGCAAGAGACAGCAGATCCTGAGCCGAAATAGAAAAATGATCTAAAGTGCGACACTGGATGGCTAATTTAGCACAAGAGTCTGCAGATTCATTCCCACTGATTCCAGAATGCCCTGGAATCTATGCCAAAGTAACATCTAAACCCTTTAGATAACATGAGTACAGTTCTTCACGAATCCTTAAAATTATGGAAGATCTCAATTTACTATGAAACGGATTTCCCTTTATAGCCAATATGCAGCTTATTGAGTCAGTAAAGATAATAGTCTGTTTAAAATCGTGGGAGAGTGTGAACAGGATTGCTTCCAACAAAGCAACAGCCTCTCCTGTAAACACAGATGATTCGGGAGGACATTTAAATTGTAATATAATTTTGAATTTTGGTATCCAGCAAGCTGCACCAACACACCACACAATCCACACACTCCACCTGCAGAGCATTGGTGGGGGAAGACTTCATTGCACCTAAAATAATCCGTAGACACTTGTATTGTATACGATTAAGTTTTTCAGTAGCAACTTTGTTAAAGGGGTCTAGAACAAACAATCCGTAATCAATATGACTACGGATTATGGCATTATACAGTAGTTTTTGAGTATAAGGGTGTGCACCCCACCACACACCAGATACAGCTCTTAAAGTATTCATGTCTTTTTCACACTTTCTAGTGAGATATTCAGCACGGGCAATTCCATTCAGTCTTTTATCAAAAATCATGTCTAAGAATTTAACATTTTCTGCAAAATTGATTTGTTGTTTATCATAAAAAAATTCAAAGTTTGGTATAACTCTCTTTTTGGTAAAAACTACCGCCTGGCACTTTGCTACAGATAATGCTAGACCATATAAAGAGAGCCACTGGTTAAGGTAGTGCAAAGCAGTATTTAATCGATAAGTTATGTCCTCCACAGAATTTGAGCTGTGATAAAGGACGATGTCATCAGCATACTGAAGCATATTACAAAAGTTATTAACAGATAATTCGAGGTCATGTGTGTAAATATTATACACAGAGGACTGAGAGCTGAGCCCTTTCCAGACATGTGTTGGAGGAACAGTAAGGACCCGATGTTTAATAGACACCGTTCCACCGGTTAGCAAATTACATATGAAATGGTTTAACCTCGGCGGGATGCTCAGCTGTTGCATTTTCTGCCTGAGCACCGGAGTAAGGACATTGTCATACGCAGAGGCAACATCTAGGAAAACACCCACCAAATACTCTCCTTTGGCAAAATTTTTTCGAATGTCTGTAGCAAAAATGCTGAGACTATCTGTAGTGCTTAACCCCTTTCTAAAGCCAAACTGAGAGGGAGCTAAGATATTTCTACTTTCCACTATCTATTCCAGTCGATTTTTTAAGAGCCGCTAATTTTTGATAATGTTGATGATAGGGCAATGGGTCTGTAAGAGTTAGGATCGGATGAACATTTTCCAGGTTTAAGGATAGGGACAATATTTTGGGATTTCCACGAGTTGGGGATATTGCCTGATTGAAATATATTATTCATTAAACTTAAAAAGACGAGTTTAGCCTTTTCACTAAGTCTAGTAATGAAAGAATAATAAACGCCATCTTCTCCTGGACTCGTGTCCTTTAAATCCGCTAAGATGTTTTTGAGTTCTACAAAGGAAAAGGAGGCATCCATTTCCTCTGAAGATTCAACCAGCGTGGATGGAAGGAGGTCTTGGGATGGAACAAAAGGAGAAGCTAATTTGTCTGCAAAATCATTAAGCCAAATAGAAGGATTATTGGAATTAAGACTGTCGACATTGTTAAGTGACCGGCGAAATCTCTTAACATTTGTCCAGACTGTTGTGTGGGTATATCATATATTGTATAGTGGGTATGCATAAGTATTCAGATTAGTTCCAAACAGTGGCCAGCATACATTAGACGTGTTAAACAATATATTTAATTAAATGAAATTAAAAAGGAACTGTGCGTGCCATTGCTCATTAGGGTGGTTGGCGAAGCGACGTATGCTCTTATGTGCGACTTGTGTTCACCATCACACCCGGAGTCAAAAACGTTCGAGGAATTAAATAAGCCAGTGTCCGAACATTTAGAACCGCAACGCTCAGAGATCGCGGCATCGCAGATATATTATATAGACGCCGAAAAGACCGGGGCAAAGGTGGATAAAGTACGCAAAGCACGAAACCAAAATGTCGTGCTGAGCTGCCACACCAAAGAGAATCTTTTTCTGGTACAAGAAAAGGTAAAGGGACAGCAAGGTCTTAAAGTTGAAGCCGCCAGGCCAGCAAACCCGCTTATAATAATCCGCGATGTCCTAGCTTACTACACGGACACCGAGATTATAGAGCACATCCTGCTGCAGAACAAAGATGTTCTAAAAGAACATGGGAAAGAGGCCAAGCTGCGCGTACGTCACAGGAAACGAGCACGCAATCCCCTGGCATGTCACCCAATTATAGAGCTCTGACCGGAGGCGCACAAAGTGGTCCTAGAAGCCGGGCACCTCCACGTGGGCATGTGGACCACAATGCCTTTTGTGTGGAGTGCTATGAGAGACACAAATGGGATGCCATAGCAAGGTCAAAAATAACTTACTGCTAAAGGCACCCAAAATGACATATACACTGTGACCGAACTTAGGAACATCAACATCATCCAGGCCAACTTGCAGAGATCGAAACTGGCAACGGTTGAACTCCTTCAAGCAGCAAAGGACAAGAAGATCGATATTACTTTAGCGCAGGAGCCGTATGTGGGTAGCGCGGGAGTACAGTAAAGCAATATCCAAGCACGCGAGTACAGTGCGCACTCCGACGCACGAAACCAGTCAATGCTTCAATTATAGTCATTGACTGTCACGTCAGTGCCATGTAGCCGCTCTCTACTAGGATACATTGAAAAGTGGACCGTACAAAGACACATCACCACAACCGATCACAACGCTATTACTTTCGTTCTACGACTTCGACGGCCACTGGCCAGCCTAAAGCCCATTACAACGCGAAAGTACAATACTAGAAAGGCGAAATGGAAGAAATTCGGACCACTTTTCCAAAAATTATTAGAAGAGAATTAATTACTTTACACCCGCCACAATAAATCAAATAAAATACCCCGAGGAACTAGAAGTAGCCGTAAACACCTTTACGGCATTAATCCACAAAACCTGCGAAGATTCCCACATCCCATACTTAGGAACAGAGATTTGCAACCCTCTACCACTTCGGTGGTCAAAGCCCTTGGATCAGATGCGTAAAAAGGTACTCCAGCATAAGAAGATAATTTGAAACGCAGCTCACAACAGGAGGGCACACGTGATAAACGAATACATAATAAGCAAGGAGGAGTACAAGATGGAAGCGCGCAAACGGAAAGCTGGAAGGATTTCTGCACTAACCAGGAGAAAGAAAGTATGTGGGACAAGATCTATAGAGTCCTGCGAAGAAGCAATGGCCGCCAAGAAGACACTGTACCTCTAGCACGGGCAATACCAGTAGAGAATTCCTTCCATACTAGCTACATCCTAGTTTATTTAGCCTATGAACCGGGAGTTGTTTCAAATCCATAAATCCAATTTTGTATTTTTTTTGTAAGTTCTATGTATATAAATAAGGTATAAAAAGAATGACACTAAACAAAATATGTCACTTTTCACTTACCTTAACTAGCGTTCCCTCTGACTGCCGGGGCCTTACTGGTTTAGTGTCGATTTACTATTCACCGATCACACTCGCGACAACAAAGTATCAAATGACATTAGCAACATTTAGCGAAAACTGATTGAACACCAAGTGTCTTTGCAAGTGACGTGTATTTATTTATAGATTCTACATGTTGCCATAAGTCTAAAGCAAACTTTTCTATATAATGCAATTTTTGTTTTCAGGTTTAAAGAAACTTTATTATCGAAAAGACACAATGTCACTTATGCGATAATACAATTTAACTTAATATCTATTACAATGTAAATGATGCATCGTTGTCACTTACTTTAATATTAGTGCGTATAACAAATATCTTTGAATTTAGCATCAAGACAATAGTCATTTAATATATTTCAGATAATAGTAAAGTAAAGATAAAAGTAATAATTTATGTTAGTCGGTATAATTTAATAACTGTTACTAAAAAGTTTATATATAAAATATTTTTAGCCACACTGTAAAGTTAAAAAATAAATAAACAAATATAAATACAAAATACTAAATATATTGTAACGGTGTTTATATATAACAACGTTACAATATATTAAATATCCAAAAATAAAAGATATACAAATAAAGATCACAATAACTACACGTCTCACTTCCCAGTTTTAAGGTTAATAATTTTTTATGAAAAGTTAAAAGTTAGCCAAAATTTAGCTTATCTAAATCTACATTTTGTTTAATAAATATCGAGCTAATTGTTTTTTGAATGTATGGATGAAGTAATATTTTTAATATGTAAGGGTATTTCGTTATACAGCCGCGCCCCGTGAGTAGTTACGATAGTTCGTGCGATGTTTGGGAATGACGAGGTAGCTAGCGTGCCGGCTACTGCGCTCGGCGACTTGTCTTGTTTTAGTGAACGTAAGATTAGTATGGATCGTCCCATTAAAATATTTTTGAATAAAATTGCAAATGCTGTATATATATAAATTTTCTATGTTCATTAATTTAGTTTCTTTTAGATTGTTTTAGTTGGCGTTAAGTAATGATAGTTAAAAAGTAATTTAATTATTTTATTCTGTTGACGTTGGATTTTATTTATGTTTTCAATGTGCGATACTCACTTTTGCTAGTAGTAAAATAAAAGTAAGCAAATATTATAAATAGAATAGCAACAATCTGCTTATATTCAGAACAGAAAAAAATGTCATCGTGCCTTTGTATAAAGGCAAAGGTTTACAGATAGACTGCGCAAGCCATACGCGTTCAGTTTGATTAGCTTAAGTAGTAAAGTGTATGCTAAACTTTTAGCGAGATAAATGCAAGAGAGATCTGAAGGGCTGTTGTGGGAGGGCCAAGGAGGCTTTAGACCTGGAAGAGGGTGCATGGATCAGATCCTTTTCCTTCCGCATGATTACGGAAAAATTTATGGCTGTCAACCAAAAAGTTTTTATACTTTTGTGGACTTGAAAAAAGCGTTTGACAGAGTTGTAAGAGCAAAATTATGGGAGATAATACCGCGGTAGTTATAGTTAAAGAGCCGAGAGAGCGCGTCTCGAGTGAGTATGGCCGAGTTAGAGAATAATGACTGAAACTACCTGTATGACTTTTTCATATAATTTGGTGGGCAGTTTCTAGCGGTTTCATGTTTTAAATAAATAATGTTTTTGATTAATTTCAAATCAAGCTGTAAAGCGAAAACTAATTACTTTATTAAGTTATTTGAAACCAACAAAACAAAATGTATTTATTATTTGTAAGGTTTCTTATAATTCTAACGCCTATGTAATGTAACCTGTGCTTAGGCTGCGCAAATCACTACAGATCCATGTCAGTGAAATCACGACTAATCCTATCACGGGCGTACGGATAAAGATAATCCTGGAAATCTCATTAGCGTAGGAATCGTATAAAATGCTGAGATGGTGAACGCAAACCAGCAGTTAGTCAGTGGTATGCTGGCCACGCACGCTACCGAGGACTGCTCACAGATCGATCCCAATACTCAAGATGGAAAATGAAACGCAAAACTACAATGTTTATGGCGCGTACTTTGCGCCACTCAGGTATGGGACATAATATATATATATATGATATAAAAAAATGTAATTTACGCCGCGATCGGTGTTTCAATACAAAAGGGCCACAAGCCGAAAATACAATATTTTTACAGTAGAGCCGTTTAAATTTTTGAAAACAGTTATTTATCATTTACTCTTATTTGTATATCGTATTTCGATAGTTAGTTATTGTCAAATGGAAAGACAACAAGTCTGTTTTAACGGCCTCAAATTGCACCGGCTCGATCTCTTCATCTGTAGTAAAGTTTTAATTTCAAAATTCTGTTGATTGTTCTATATACTAGAATAGACTACCTTATCGATGGAATAAGATTTTTATTTTTGATAGCAGTTTAAAGTATCCAAAATGACCTTCAAACAATACACTTCGATATTTCCCTATTTGCCATACTGCATATAGCGATATTTAAGCGTTAGTTTCTTCATAAATTTCTGTAGTAACTATATTAAGATTATACATTTTTATAAAGCTCATTATCTCTTCTTTAAGAAAATATAATTTGTTTTCTATAAATAATTGTCTTTAAAAAGATATCTTTAAATTTTTAAAAGTGTTATTTTTTAACATTTTCGTTTTTTCAATTGGAGTTTTCACTGTTGCCGCTGGCTGCCGCTGCCGAGAAAACTATATCTATGTATACTACAACTATTCAAAAATTAGGGGAAAGAATAAAATTTAGCGCATATTTGCGCCATTTTGATTTAGAGCAAAAAAAACAAATTGTAGTAAAATATCAATTTGAGATATTTCATGAATACTGCTTTTATTCTATATAATTGGCATCCTATTTAGTTCTTTTTGGTTTTATAAGTTTAAAAATAACTACCAGAGGCCTTTTTTTAACATGGAAAATAATAATGTCTATTTTTTAAAGATAACATACCTATATGTTTTGAAAGATAACGTTTCTTGCGCCTTGTAGACCAATTTCTATAGAATTAGCTAAAGAAATTTCTCAGAAAACTGAGAAAGTTGTTGCTGACATAGAAAATCAGATAAAATAATTAACTGCAACATTTTTAAATAAGAATGGCGAGGTGATACAAATCAAACGCGAGCTATGTTAAACGATATTATGATTGATGGGAAAAGTGGCTGAAATTTCAACTTGTAGACCATATAGTGCTTCTTGCAGTGTGTGTGGGGCAACACCAAGGCAGATGAATGACCTTACAAAAGTAATGGCAAGAGAAGTCAAGGAAGACTCTATCAAATATTGGGTATCTACATAACATGCTTGTGTCAGGTGTGTGGCGATAATACTCCATATTTCGTATAATTTATCTTTCAAAAAGTAGTCTGAAACAACAAACGAGAATGAGAATGTCATGAGGATAAAGAAAGCTGGTGCAGAGACGTTTTCGTGAGGATCTCAGATTGCATGTAGACAAACTATGACAAAATACTGATAAAAATCTTCTAGCCGTGTTGGCTAGAAGATTTTTTCAAAACTACCAATGTTCTGCAGAAATAACTGATATTAGTGAGGAATTAATAAAAAGTTTTTATATAATCCTTCAAACTATGTCATCAGGGTATGCTATAAATGTCGAAAAATTCGGTCAATATAGGTACACTTAATACAGCGCAATTATTTGTTAACAAATATAACTGGTATTACATGCCTTCTTCAATCTTATACTCAAATTATAACAGAACTATGCAATTCTTCCTATTGGACAAAATTCTGATGATGATCAAGAAGCAAGAAATAAGGATTACAAAAGGTACAGGTTGCACCATGCCGGAAAGTGTTCCAGATCAGCTACGAATAAAGATATCTTTCACTTCTTAATGTATACCTCTGACCCATACATTTCAAACTTCAGCACACCAAGTGTAATTATATCTAACGAACTTTTTGACAAAGCTAAAGAACTTCTGCAAATCACAGAATAAATTCTTTGTTTACGTCACTATTATTATTAAAATTATTTTTAATTACATATGATACATAATTTTTTGTTTGAAAGATTTAGTATACCTTAGTTACTTTTAATGATTTGGATATAAAAATAATTTTTAAATAAGTGTATATCTCTTATTTATGACGATATCTAACTTTGAATTTTATTTTATTAAATAACTCATGACTTTTATTAATATCTATTTTATGTCATTGATAGAAAATATATTCAAGTATGTACACGCAAAATTTCAACACTTTGTGATGAAAACTCACTGAGTTACGGATTTTTGACACGAAGCGCATCATTCCGTCCCACTGTGCGGTGGGACAAACGCACCAAGATATACATACACGTGGAGGTTTCTGCTCCGAAAGTAATTGAGGTACAATCAGCACATGAGTGTGGTAGACGTACTCGATCAGCAGATGGAGTACTAAAGAACTTTTATTAAAACTAAAAAATGGACGTTGAAGGTACTCATCCACTTTCCTGATTTGGCCATTGTAAACTCTTGGCGGCTGTATTGCAATGATTGTCAAGCAAACAATTTAACCAGGAAAGACATTTTACCCTTGTTGAATTTTCGTTTGAACATAGCTGACGAATTATCGAGTACCCCATCCGGAGAACGCCGAATGTCAAGTGATATTGAATATAATCCACCAATGGAAAATGAGCATCCTATTAGAAGACACTATAGACCGGCAAACAAACCCTCTGATGCAAAAAAGATATGATGGGTACGATCACTTTCCAGTGTTTGACGAAATAAAAGCTCCAAGAATGTGTCGCCACACCGTCATGCCACCGCATCCTGTGGCAGTCGCACGAAGATACGATGCGAAAAATGTGATACATATCTATGTATTGCACGTGGAAAAACTGTTTTAAATAGTATAAATAAAAAAAAATTAATAGTCGTTAACAAAGTATAAACTAGTTAAGTTTTGAAAGTTTTTGTTAAACTTTGTCGTACAAATGTTGATTTAAAAAATTTAAGGTTATTATTGTAAGTTTTTTTATATAGACTGATAACAAAATGACTGATTAAAGTACTTAGCTCCTAAATGAATAAAAAAATGTTTTATTAATTATCCAACTACCAAGTTAAACGTTCAATTTACATTACCCTTACGATCTTGATTAGATCAAGTTGTACCTGAAACTCACTATCGTGAGGGTTAACTCCTGGATTAACTATAAACCAATTTTTTTTACTATTTTTTTGTAACTATTTAGACTATGTAGAAAGCAATAAAAACTATGACATAGAGGATTTCGAAAAGAAATACCTTCAGGTGTAAATGGATATAGTGAATATAATTAAAAAACAAAAATAGTGCCACTATAGAATAGAGGAAGGTCCCACATACCGTTCAGTGAGTCAAATGTTGGGTGTATCAGTATCTGTGATCCACCGTCATGTGAAACGATACAGACAGACAGGATCTTATGTGCGGAGGCGGGCACGAGGCAGAAACCGTGCAACCAGTGCCGTAGACGAATGTTTTGTAAGGGTGCAAACTTTGAGAAATCGTCTTCAAACAGCTGTTAAGAAATCCGAAATCTCTTGGAAGAAGAGCGTAACGTGCTTGTAAGTAAACGAACAATAGGACACATAAACAAGAAGGCTAAATGAAGTTGGTTTAAAGCTAAACGTATCAGCCAAAGGGCCTAAACTTGAGGTAAGTTATCAAATTGCAAGATTATCGTTCGCTCGTCAACACCAAGATTGGTCTGACGATGGTGGACGCTGGTTTTGTGTGAATTTCATCGATGGAAGGGAAAGGATGCGGAGGTATCGGAGGGAACGATATAATCAAGCAAATTTTACCGAAAGCGTCATACGGTGGAGGGTCCGTCATGCTGTGGGGTGACACTTAAACAGCTTTGGTCATAATTGATGGCGACTCCCTAATTGCACACAGGTACATAACTGAGATCTTGGAACCTCGTGTAATGCCTTTTGCCCCAATTATATGGCCCAGATTTTATATTGCACGATAACGCACGGCAATCTTATATGCAAGACGGACGTATTTTAGAAAATTAGCCTTCTATTTAAAAATTCACTTCTTATTAACTGAACGCTTTTCAAAATATGGCCCTTTAGTATAAAAGTTACTTGCGTCTTGCGTTTTTCGAGTGTAGGATCGCCAGTTTCATGGGTGTATTTTTAAAATTATAATTTTTGATTATTGCAGTCGTTTTTTTAATAAAAAGGTTTCTGATTATTTTCCATTTGTGGCCCTTTTGTATTTAAGCAGCGAGTGATATTACATACAAATTATCTAATTTAACCTAAGCCAAAGTTTAAATAATACACATATGTACGAGTTTATCAGGTTTACTTTTAATCAGGCATTATTTATTTCATCTACGTCAGATCTAGCGATGGTGTCAAAATGCTGGTCGACGGTCTGGACAGCGCTGATTTGGCAGTCGTACCTGAGCATTGGCTCTCGTACCCTGCGCCACCTGCAAGTGCTCACACTGCACTAGCGTTGCTGTACTGCTTTTTCACCGCTGCTGCCCTGATCGGGAATGGCCTAGTAATTTTCGTATTTGCCACGTTAGTACCGATGATTTGCATGTTTTAAATTTTCGTTCGTTTTAAAATTATTAAAACGAACGAAGTATTTAGTAGTTTAAATAATTACAATATTTCTTTATTACAGGACTAAAAGCCTACGGACATCGAGCAATTTACTGATTCTAAATTTAGCAATTTTTGATTTCATCATGATGGCCAAAGCACCGTTTTTTATTTATAATAGCGCTATGCGTGGTTTTGCTACCGGTGCTCTGGGTTGTCAGATTTTCGCTGTCATGGGTTCATACAGTGGAATTGGTGCATCGATGACAAATGCTTGCATCGCTTACGATAGGTATGTAAACACCCGTAATCCTATGTACAGAGTGTTTTCAGAGTGAAAGCCCTTGACTGAATTCTGGATCGGAACTAGAACTGAATTTCCCACAATCGCTTATATGGCGTTAAATGTACTTCTGCCATTCAACACCACATATTTATGTGAAGTTACTTTCTCAGCTTTAACACATATTAAATCCCAATATCGTTCAGTGCTAAAAAATGTTGAAGAGGTCTTACGTCCAGCAGTTTCAAACATTCCACCAAGATTTGATTTGTTATGCAATAAAAAACAAGCGCATCCATCTCATTAAATTTCTTACTTATATTTTAATTTAATACTTACCACGCAACTACTTGAATATATTCGAGCGAATTAAGACGGTCAGAATCCACTTTTATTTTTGAAACTATAATAAATAAAATTTTATATTTTTTTGTGCAATTTTTAATTTTACATTTTTGTATGTTTCAAAATGAATTCTAAAACTATATATTTTCATATGTATATGTATATTGTTACCTAATAAATAAATCATCAAAAAATATTAATTTATTTTTCTTTTATATTTGTATGGGGGGTCGTTAAGAAAGTCGGAATCATAAATGGGATCGTGAATGACAAAAGTTTAAGAAGCCCTGTACTAAACCGATTTGCTTAAATCTTTCACCAATTGCTTTGTTTTAACTCAGCAAAATATTTAGTTTGTTTTATCAAAATCCGTTCACTAAAAAAAAGTTATCGTCATTTGATTGAACTTGACATTAGTTTGCCTACGAATATATAGCAATCTATATATATATATATATATATAGTGGTTTTACATATACTTATGTATTACTTTGTTAATGCTAAATTTGTTTTTAATTTTCTAAGACACTCTACGATCACTCGGCCACTCGACGGAAGGTTATCGCGCGGGAAAGCCCTTTTGATGATAGCCTGTGTGTGGATCTACGCTACGCCATGGTCTTTGATGCCAGTGTTTAATGTATGGGGCCGATTTGTACCTGGTAATACTTTTACAAAAAGTTAAATTCACCATCAAGTTTCCATTTTTTTATTATTTAATCTCTATATTTTTTATTATTTCAGAGGGGTACCTAACATCTTGTACTTTTGACTATCTTACAAATACTTTCGATACAAAACTGTTTGTGGGCTGTATTTTCACCTGTAGCTATCTATTTCCTATGGGTTTTATCATATATTTCTACAGTGGAATCGTAAAACAAGTTTTCGCTCATGAAGCCGCTCTAAGGTAAATATAATTCTTGTAAATCCATTAAATAAAGTCCATAATTAAGCCAGAAGCGCAGATTATAAGTAAATAAAAATAAAAAATACAATTATTGACGTAACTTCCAAGCTCCAATAGTCGAAACTCGAACGTGTATTGCTGCAATTCATGACAACGATAAATACAATATAAACGAGTCTTCGTTGCGCGGCGCAGAAGTCCGTCACTCAACACCTCTAAAAATTCGGCGGAAAGTGGGGAACGGAGTGTCTGTGGGTGACTCAGTATCAAACATTATATCACACACATTTATTTAACATATGCATATATACCTATTTAACATAATACAATAATAAATATTACACACTTAGCTTACTCAACATTACACAACTAATTTAAATGAACAAATAAATAAAAATTATAAATAAAATATCGGTAAGTAACCGATCGCTGCAACTGCGCCAAAGGAAGTTGTGTTACCTGCCGGAACTCCCTCCTTTAGTATATGCACCAGTTACGAGGGCTGCAGTTGGAGGGAAGTTAAATCTAAAACTAAACTATATCTAAGACTACTCCTTTCAATGTTAGAGGCACAGTAATCTATTTAAACCTAAATTAATCTAACTTAACCTACGACTTAATTACTCCACGATGGAATAATAAGTGTGGGAAAAGAAGAGATCATTCGTATTGTAATGAACTTTGTATTTAATTAAATCTCGTATTTAACTAACTTGTATTTAACTTAATATGTCTTAACACTCCCTCCTCTCACAGGTTCCCTCTCGATTTTCACTTTTTTATAGTTGTCATAGCATAAATAGATTTTGAAATGTTACGTAATATTTATATTTTTATATTAATTTATTAAAGAGAACAAGCAAAGAAGATGAACGTAGAGTCGCTACGATCAAATCAGAATGCATCAGCTGAGTCGGCGGAGATTCGAATAGCTAAAGCAGCGCTCACTGTGTGCTTCCTCTTTGTTGCGTCTTGGACTCCCTACGGCGTTATGTCGCTGATAGGCGCTTTCGGTGATCAGCAACTATTAACGCCTGGTGTAAATATATCTCACTATCATTTTAATAAATAAATAGTTTGCAAAAAACATTTTGTTTTTCAAAAACTAACTAACTAACTAATAACGATTAGCTTGGTTGTTTCAGCAATAGGAATCCACAATGACCTTTTGTATTTTCTACCATGTAACATAATATATACGCCAACTTACAGGTAACCATGATCCCTGCGGTAGCTTGCAAGACTGTAGCGTGCATCGATCCTTGGGTGTACGCAATCAGCCATCCTAAGTACAGGTGAAATATATTTAAAACCTTTGTCTGGCTTGTGAATTATGGCTGAGCAATGGGCATGGATAGGGCTTAGATTTGAATTCATTAAGTGTTTATTGTCATTTAATTTCTCATGTAAATGGCATTGTCGAAATAAGAATAAAGATCTTTAAACTAAGAATAAAGATATAAATTAAATAAATATCATACATGTACAAGGCACTTTAAATGTTACTATTTAATATGAATTTTGGACATAATAAAAATATAACTACTTTATATGTTTTTATCCATTATTTTTGTTGTTATAGACAAGAACTACAACGAAGAATGCCATGGCTTCAAATAAGGGAGCCAGATGACAATGCTTCGACGGGCACGAACAATACTACTAATTCTACTGCACCAGCAGCTACGGCGTAAAACGCTGCCGTAGAATAAATGACGAACAGACACCAACGAATATGCTAAACTAATGGACTATAATTCTTTCTCTTATTGTAATAATGATTATTATAAAAAATAAAAAAAAATGTGTATAAGCTCAAAATGAGATTTAAAATATATTCTGACCGAGGAAAACTATGACGACACGGCTATGCTAATGACTTATGAAACGAAAAATATTATAATGTACTTAAGCAAAAACGATATAATAAATAAAATGACGAACATGATAAAAGAAATTGCATTATTAATTTTTATTTTTCTATTTACTCGATTACTAAATTACATACAAATAAAGGACGTACATATATACATGAAAGCGTCTGCTCTTCTTTTACGGGAGCAGCATATAGGGAAAAATATTTCAAATCCGTACGTACCTAAAAAAAATAATTAAGATACATACGTCAACAGTTCAGACGATGTTTATCCATACTGTATTACGTGTGACGCAGTTACGCATACAAGTAGATACCAATAACGACACATTTACTGCGTGTGCGGGCGCGTGGCAATATTTTAGTTTATGGGGGTGGCACTCCAGTACTTTGAATCGAAAAAAATATTGTATGGAAACTAATGCCATCTATGACTAAGGGCAATGGAATAAAGATTCAGAGTTGATATATTTAGGCAGTAGATGTCGTTACAAAATACTACTATACTATATTTCGTTTTCTTATATTTTTATTTCAAATTCAATAAAGAAGATAATGATCAACATAAAAATAATTTCATAAGTTATCTACTATGTTTTCAAATAAAATATAAAAATTATATATATTATTAGCATACTCGTGCAAATGTGGGTAGATTTGAGTGAAAAAGACAATAAAAGCAGTGGAATTGTGTCAAACGGACACAGTTGCTTGTAGGCGAAAGTAGTGTTGCCAAACTATGGATAGTTTCGCAATCGATAGTTTTAATTCAAAAAAGCCCATGCGATCGATAGAACTATCGATATTATCGTATCTCCTGATTAGAAAAGAATCAATAGTATCGATCCTATTGAATGTCTAGGAAACAATAGTATCGATAGAATCAATAGTATCGATACCATCGATTGTTTTGGACTATCGAGTGTATGCTACTTCGCAATAGTATTGAGTATGATTCCTAAGCATTGTTACAATATGAAATGAAAAAAACAAAAAACATTTTTGTAACATTTCTTTTGTTTATTTGTATTTTGGTCAAAAGTACTTAACATGGCGTATCAAGGTGAGTGACTATGTACTAAATTTTAGTTTTCTTTTTGTAACAACCGAGACTAAAATAGATGTAAGGAACAAGTACCCCCCACCTTCAATGATCACCCGCAGTTGGTAAAGCACCCTTCCCCATGATGTCTGTCACATAGTAATCCAGTTATTAATGTACGTCATAGATGCCACCCGTGTGTTTTCATTTGAATATAACTCTAAGAAGCACCAAATTTATATGGAAATTTGATTACCAAGAGTGCTGTTTTTGAGGGCGATGAGGTTCCTAATAAAACAGTATAATAGGTTACGTAAATAATATTTAAAGGGCTCTTGATTTATTCTTTATTTTTATAAATGATTACTTATTGGATATTGACAGAGAGAAAAAAAATATGTTTATTTTTAAGAAAAGGTTTAATTGCACAGGTAAACATACTACTATCGTGAAAACCCCAGAAACACAATCTCAAGATTTATTTTGCACTACAAATTTAACAGAAACGTCTACAAAAGGCACTATTGGAAGGAGAATCTGTAGTAATAACATAATGAAACTTCATAAATGTACCGCAAAATGTACCCATAATGCTCAAAAGTTTTATGACAGAGAAAGTGAGAATGAGATTGAAGACAACAAAAAGGACATTAGTGTTTAGACTACTTCCTATGGGACAAAAACTGAAGATACATCGATTGTTCATTATCATTTCGGTAACATAGTTGCTGAAGAAATTAAAAACTTACCACTCACTAAAAAGTAAAGGTTATGACAGATTTTTTTTTGAATGAAACTCTGCTGAAATTATAAAGAAATTACTAAGTAGAAGTGTATCGTTTGAATAATCCAGAAAAATCAACGGTCACACTTCAGAAGTGGGATGATGTCAGGCCCATTTACCAGCGGTATTGGCGTGAGAAGAAAATGTTCCGAAACAACGTCGGACAGTAACGAAACAACAAGTTATTTTTCTTCTTAGAAGTTACGAAAAAACCAAATCAGCGGAAAAGACGTCGCGTTGCTTAGTACTGTGCCTGTCCCGGCAGACTCAACCCCACCGGGCCTAGTGCCCACCACAACGACGCGGTCATAGTAATGGCCGCCGCCAGAAACCACGGCGAGAGGGCATCTGCCCAGCTGCCGTTTCCCAGCGCCATGGCGCTGGAGGAAAAAGATTCAAGATTCAAGATCGCCCTCGGATCGGCCCATCCGCCGAGCTGTCAACACCTCTCTCGGCACGAGTCTTCCTACGGTCCTCAAGAACTTGCTAATATTTCTTGGGAAATAATTATCAATTTTGCCTGCGCCTCAACGTTGTGATAGCCACCTACGACCCAGTGTATAGTGCATCATCACCATCACCATCATCGCCAGTGTACATCTGTCTCCATCGGACCTCGCGGTCCCGCTCTAGGGCCCGATGACTGCCGAAGCGGACGAATAGTGTATACCATCTCGCTCACTCATCATGAATGACCGAAAGGGCAAACGTCGGTCGCGTTCGCGCTCTCGCCCTCGCGTCCGATCGCCATCCGCCGCCGCAACCGCCGCCGCGCGCACCTCTGCTGCGCCCGCCGCCACTGCCCTCGCCGCGCCCGTTGCGCGTGCCTCCGCCACCTCTCCAGTCGCGTTTCCCGCGCGTGCCGCTGCAGACCACGGCGCCGCACCCGCCGCGCAAGCCTCCGCTGGCTCCGCCGCCGCGCAGTTTGCCGCGCCTGCCGCCGCTGGCCCCGCCGATGCCATCGCGCCTCCCGCTGAGAGCGCCCGCGAAGTGACAGTGTTATCGCAAAGGAGCAGACCCGTTGACAGGGACGCCTCCCGACCTCGCCGCTTTCCTTCCGCACCCCCGCATGAGGATCTGGAACTATCACCGTGTTCCTCGCTGCACTCTGACATCATAGCCGTGGCCGAGTTGCAAAAGCGTAGGGTTTTGGGGGACACAAACGCTCGTCGACGCATTAGATTTTCTAGCCGGGAATAAATCCAACAATTATTTTGTGCCCAACTTTGACCCGACCATAAATAACTTTGACTTATGGTGCGCTGAAGTGGACCGAGCTAGGCGTGCGAACCGTTAGGACGATTTCGAGTGTTTTTCTCGTGTAGCTCATTGTTTAAAAGGGGAAGCAAAAACTTGGGTATACAAGTGGAGTACACTTGAACGTTCGTGGTCTAATTTCGTTAAAGAATTTAAATCATTATGCCCTCAAAAGATCGATTACGTACAAATACTCCAAAAAGTTTTGAATACCACGTCAGATGATTTTTTAACGTACGCGGAATATGCACGGCGTTCCTTATTGCAATTACGCGTCATTAAAGGCTTGAGTGAAGAACTCATGGTTCAAATAGTTGTCCGTGGTGTAGGTGATATAGAAGTTCGCGCGGCAGCCACTAACGCTAACCTTACGATGGAAAACCTAGTTCCATTTTTATCTACGTACGTTAAACCGACCCACAAAACTAATTATCGACGTCCCGAAAACTCTTCATCGTCTAGTGCCATAAAAAATGGTAACACTGACGGTTCAAATAAAATTAAAAGCAGATGTTTTAACTGCGGTCAACTCGGCCATCTGCGAGACAAATGCCCCGAGAAGCATAGCGTTGCGGACAACGGTACTAATAAACTTAGAGCCCTTTGTTCCTTTTGTAAGAAAGTCGGATATAAAGAGGAGAATTGTTTTATCAAAGCTCGCTCTGAAAGTCAAAATAACAGTAAAAACCAACATAAAGTGAACTTATGTAACGAACTATCAAGCACTAGTAAAAACAGAGATATAAGTACAGCCGTAATCCAGGGTATACCCGTTGATATTTTGATAGACAGTGGTGCTATCAATGTATCCTTAATATCTTCCGCGGTAGTTAATTATTTTTCCGGTTCAAGGAAACAGACGAACTGTTGTTTGAAAGGAATCGGTGATAAAGGGTTTGTTGCTCGCGGGTATATTACTTTAACAGTTGAGTTCAGTAATATTGCACTGGAAGTAGATTTCGTTATAGTTCCCGCATCGTACATGAATTACCCAGATAATAATAGGCACAGACGTGCTCAACCGTGATGGCGTCACATTTATTCGCACGAAACACGAACAATACCTAGCTCACACACCATATAAACTAAATGCGGTAGGCATTGATGACGTTAACAGAGTAAATACGCCACTCGAAGGCGTGGAGCTTGCTAAGCTAATGACCGTTATTAGAGAGTTCTCTTCGTTCTTAATAGCTGGCACGGCCACTACAACCGTAAATACAGGTAAGATGCACATTAGCTTGACAAGTGAGATACCTATAGCTTACCATCCGTATCGTTTATCCCACCAAGAGAAACTTAAGGTTCGGGAGATTTATAGGGACCTGTTAGAAAAGGGAATAATTAGAGAATCTAATTCAGAGTACGCAAGCCCAATTATTTTGGTTAAAAAAAAGGACGGCTCCGATAGAATGTGCGTCGATTTCCGTGCTCTGAACGGTATTACTGTCAAAGACAGATATCCTTTACCTTTAATCGACGACCAGATTGATAGACTAGGGGGATCAAAATTCTTTACTTCACTTGATATGGCGTTAGGGTTCCACCAAATTCCTATTGACGAGGGCTCTATTCATAAAACAGGCTTTGTAACCCCGGAAGCTCACTATGAGTACTTAAAAATGCCTTTCGGCCTTTGTAATTCCCCCATTATCTATCAGCGCATCATTAATAATACATTGCGCAAATTCATAGAAGCCAGGAGCGTATTGGTGTACATTGATGACGTACTAATAATAAGCATGACTATCGATGACGGCATCTCGCTACTTCGTGACGTCTTAAAAACTCTTACTGAGGCCGGGTTTTATATTAACATGCAAAAATGTTCTTTTCTAACTAGTAAAGTCGAGTACTTAGGTCGCGTTATTAGTCATGGTCAGGTTCAACCGAGCTCACACAAGATTGAGGCATTAATTAATGGGCCCACTCCCGGTAATGTTAAACAGGTGCGACAATTTTTAGGCCTCGCAGGCTATTTTCGACGTTATATCCAGGGGTATGCGACTAAAACCGCATGTATCTCGCGTCTCACAAAGCAAGACGTCAAATTTGAATGGGGACCCGAACAAGATCAAGTGCGAAATGATATTTTAAAACGACTAACCAGCGAACCCATACTTGCGATTTTTGAGCCTAGTCTAGTTACTGAGCTACATACTGACGCTAGCAGTGCGGGGTATGGTGCAGTACTTATGCAAGCACATACGGACGGTAGTAAGTGAGTGATAGCTTATTTCAGCCGAGTCACTCAAGGCGCTGAAGCAAGGTATCACTCGTATGAATTAGAAACGCTAGCGGTCGTCAAGGCGCTACAACACTTTCGTCACTATTTAATTGATTTGAATTTAAAATAATAACTGATTGCAACGCCTTGAAGGCTACTGAGCGTAAAAAGGACCTTCTTCCACGAGTTGCACGTTGGTGGATTTATTTGCAGGACTTTCATTTTGAAATAGAATACCGTAAGGGCGTAATGATGGGTCACGCCGACTACCTAAGTCGGAATCCACCAACGTCAAAAGTCAATAACATTGAACGACCACTGAATTGGGCACAAATGGCCCAGTCCGCAGACTCTGAGACTCTTGATTTGATACAAAAATTAAGGGACGGTTATTTAGATTCACAACAATACGTATGCCAGAACGACATTCTCTATTATCGTTATTCTCCCACTGGAGAGGAATCGCGCTTATTGTGCTATATACCTAAGGGTCACCGATTTAGCCTACTACGAGTTTTTCATGACGAGCACGAACATATTGGAGCCGATAAAACTTACGACCTAATTTTGAAGCACTTTTGGTTTCCCGGTCTGAAATAGTTTGTTAAAAAATACACTTCGCACTGTTTAATATGCATTTCAAAAAAACGTATCCCGAGGGCTCACCGTCAACCCATTACGTCATGGGATAAGCCAGATGTCCCTTTCAACACTGTCCACGTTGACGTATTAGGACCTTTACCAGAATCCGATGGGTATAAATTCGTTCTTATTTTAGTTGACTCATTTACAAAATTTTGCCTACTATATCCAATGCACAGACAAGACACGAACGAATTGAAACGCATTATCAATAACGCAATATCCCTGTCTGGAACGCCCAAGCTAATAGTTTGTGATCGCGGTCGCATGTTCGAAGCATCGGCGTTTACGAGTTGGATATCTGATATGGGGTGTGAAATTCATCACATAACGCCTGAAATGCATCAATCCAATGGGCAAGCCGAACGTTCCGTGAGAACTATTTTAAACTTAATCTGCATCGAAAGCAATAACAAAAAAAATGCCTGGTCCAAGGCTTTGTGTAAAATCCAGTTAGTATTAAACATAACAAAGCAAAAAACAACCCAATATTCGGCTTTGTACTTGCTAATCGGCACTAACGCGACAACTCCCGTAATTCGTGCACTCGTGCGTGACG
>JAEBDU010000038.1:2141147-2222790 GCA_016802625.1 Heliconius numata | reverse complement strand
AAATAATATTGTGTTCTGGAGTTATATTTTCTTATAAATTACTTTAACATTCCACTAAAGAAAAAGAGTCAATGAAAAAGAAACCCAAAATTGTTCATCGAAAATATGACGAAAGCTACATAAGTTACGGTTTTACATATCATCAAACCTTGACCTACCCCAAAATGTCTTGTTTGCGGAGAAACTTAGGGAAATAATTCAATGGTGCCTAGTAAATAATATGACTTTTAAAAGTCCGTCCTTTTGGGCTACTGCCCAAAATGACGGACCGGATCAGACGAAGCTCAAAAAGCAAGCTACATCGCTAACATATTCGCTAACACGTTAAAGCTAAAAAGCCGCACTCTCTTGTTGAAACTGTAGTTTTACCTGTCTGCAAAGAAATTGTCAAGATAATGATTAGCCAAGAAGCTGTTAAAGTTATTGAACAAAATACCTACATCGGCAGAAACGATTTCACATAGAATCAATGACATTAAATCGACGTGGATTGAAAAATTGAGAGTTAGTGAAGTTTTTGCCCTACAAGTTGATGAGTCCACTGACATCAGTGGTCACGCGCATCTCAAATGTTAGATACTTTGATGGATGTAAAGTAAAAGAGGACTTTTTATTTTGTCTGCCACTGCCTAACCATACAACTGGTGAAGAAATATTTAAAGTAACGGACAAATTTTTCAATGAGCATAATTTGGAATGGCATAACTGTATAAGTGTTTGCTCAGACGGCGCAGCGGCTATGACAGGAAAGGCTAAATCCCTATTTCCTATTTCTCTTTCCCTAAGCGTGATCTGCAACCTATGGACTGGGTTCGAAATTCGTTCTCCGAGAACATTCCTTTCGGAAACTTACCAATAAATGAGCAGGAAGAACTGATAGAAATATAAACGGATCGCGCATTAAAATTTTCTGAAACAGATTTAGAACATTTTTGGCTGTGTGTGAAAAATGAATATCCTCTGCTTTCTAAGCATGCTATTGCGATACTTTTGCCATTCGCAACGACCTATTTGAGTGAATTTGGATTTTCGACTCTTACCACAATAAAAACCAAAAAAAGGGAACGCCTCAGGACGATCGACGAAGAAATGAGAGCAGCCCTGTCAGCGATTACTCCAACTTTAGACCGTCTATGCTCAATTAAACAGTCTCATGTTTCGCATTAAATACTATTTTTTTTATTAATAGTAAATGTTGATTAATTACTTAAAAACTAATTTTTAATTTGTGGTGTATCTCCAAAAACTTTAATTTTCCTAGGTGTACCTTGAATATAAAAAGTTTGCGGAACACTGGTGTAGAGTATACTACGTTCCAAGCAGCTTGCGGAGCACTTCACTTGCTCGAAGTCGATGAACACTGGGATAACACCCTCGAAGTGGTGTGTGTTAGTTATTCACCGAATCGATTGCGTCATTTGTTTTATGTAATGTTGGTGTTTTGTTAGTGTGTTGTTGATTGAAAAATTGAGAATTAGTGAAGTTTTTGCGCTATAAATTACGCGTCGTACGGCTCAAGTGACAACATCTATTTATGCACTCCGCTAAACTAGTTCTTGCACACGTTATAGTTTAGTATATTTTTAGTAAAATTAAGAAAGCTAAGTGATAAAAGGACATTGGAATTGTTGTAATCTTACAGTGTAACAATAAATTTGTGAATAAAAATGACAATATCAGTTTTTATTGTTAATTATATGAAAGAAAGTTTAAGAAGTCAGTTTTTTATTCAAACTCATAGTGAAGTGATCGTAGCGTGCTTATGCAGCGAAGTAGCGCTTGAGCAGCGAAGATCCGATTACACCTTTAATATACCCACCGCTGTCTTAAGCGCTGCAGTGCTTTTTATATTACCGTTGTTTTGTTCGTATTTTTAAAATAGTTATAGAATTTCAAAATGGCACCTGATTATTGTGCTGACTGCAAGAAAACTTGTGAATGCCTTGATTTTATGGAATGCTGTCGATGTATGAACAAATATCAATATACGTGTTTAAATTACACCTTTAAAAAATTTTCTAATCTGTCTAATGCAGTGAAAGCAAAGTGGGTGCGCCCCTCGTGTCGTCGTAATGAACCTAAAATGGCGATAACTCAAACACGCCTGTGAGACCCGGTTCCTCCGCGTCAAAGTCCGATTTTGAGAATATTACACAACGATCAAAGGTATCACGGAGTGCCACACAGTGGACATGTATTTCATCGGAAAGTCTAAGGGAGATTATATGCGAAGAACTTCGAGACGCCTTAAATTGTCAACTCGTAGAAATTAGAACGCAGATAGGAACTTTTGAACAGTCTATTACATATTTGAGTGGTGAATATGAAAAGCTTAAGAATGAATGCGACCTTCGCAGCAACATTATCAACGTAATTCAAAAACATAATGATATGTTGCGATCTTCTACCAATGAATTGTTAGTTCGTCTGCGTCACGACACGCCAGCCACGGATGCTACAGACGCGTAGTGTAGTGTGAGGTGTGGAGGGGAATACTTCGCACGACTTCGACACGACCATCGACGACGAAAACTCCATCCATACATAGGAAAACGAAACGAAAACAATAAAGAACCACCTTATCAAAAATACAATCAGCAGAAGTGCTAAAAATAATTTATTTAAAAAATATAGTTGCCTATTACCAAAAAAAAATTGAAATGCAAAGATTTAGGTCTGAAAAAAAAATAGAATCTTAAAAAACAAATAGAAATTGCAACAACTAAAATGTGTTGCAGAAAATCAACCCAAGCTCCATCAACATCAAATATGGATACTGCGCCACAACAGATTGAGTATGCGACTGATGAATAAGAACTTGCGAGAGAAACTGAGTGGATAAGAGTAAAGACCAGGAAAAAAATGTAATTGAACGCATCGCCTAAAAATAAAACAATAGTTTAAGAAAATGTCAGAAAAATCCCCTCACCATCTCCTATTATAGTCGACGGCGTGGACAATTATCAAAATTCCTGACTTTCTGTCTAACACACCACTGACACCTCCACCGTGAAGATGTTGAATGGCGGAAGTATTAAATTAAATGCTTGCAATGGTGAGCTATATCGCTTCATAATAATTCTCAATTCTTCAATTCGATTCTTGAGTTGAATATTACCGCCGAGACTGTAGGTACAGTAGTATTTGAGTTGGAATCCCTCCTTTTGGATGTCCTACGAAGCTTACAAGCGACCAAGGACCTGACAATTTGAGAGTGATTTGTTTACAAAGTTAATGAAGTATTTGGGCATACATAAAATACACACGACACCTTATCATCCTCAGAGTAATGGCATAATTGAACTTTGGCAAAGAGCACTAAAATATAAGTAAATATAAGTAAATTAACGACCAAAATGTCATGGTAATTGAATTCGTTATTCCTTCGAGGTAGTTTATATTCATGTATACTTAAGTGTATTTTAAAGAAATTATATAATGCGTAAATCTCTTTAGCCGTATGAACGTCCATATAGAGTTGTAAGTAGACATAAGAAACATTTTGTATTAAAGATAGGTGACAGGGAAACTTCTGTATCGATAAATAGCCTCAAACCAGCTCTTACTATTGACACAAACATTTCTAAAAATAATAATTCATATACTCAAGGCAATTCTTATAACAATGGTAGTTTTAATTTGAATAAGCAAGACACTTCTAGTAATAATCTAATTCCTAAAACAACACGATATTCCCACGTCATCAAGTGACCGCTACGTTTTGCTTAGTCAACAGATATACTTGGTAGCACAATGTTAAGAATGTGTTATGAACGTATTATATCAATTTTGCAATTAATGATTATATTATATATATTATTTATAGAATTTTAAGCTTATTTAAAGCCCACGAGAAATTGACCTGGACCTTATTATGACTATGTAATATTAAAGGTTATTTTATTTTCATATTTCAGTAAAATTATGGTACTCGCCACTTTGACTAGTTGAAAAAGCATCTGAACCAAAGCAGAAACGTGCAAATTGTCCGATTGTGAAAATGACGAACAAAAATGGAGCTAGACCGGTCACATGATGCGGGACGAAGCTGGAAAATAGAGCAGGTCAATTACTGACTGGTACCCAAAAGATGGGAAAAGATGACTAGATGCTACCCGCCAATCTTCTTCGAATCCAAACCCAATCTGGCGCAAATGGACCCTTTCACATTCTTTAACTTTCAGAATTGAAAAAATAATTAATAATGATATTATGGATATGATCATATCCAATAACAATCCATACGCTAACTAAAACAATAGACACAAGTTTCAACTAAATTCCATTGATTTGAAAAAGTTTTTTGGGATTTTGATATTATCTGGCTACCACGAGCTACCTCGACAACAAATGTACTGGTGGTTAGATACATACATAGGTGTAGAGTTGGTCAGTAAAACCATGTCAAGGCATAGGTTTCGTGATGTAAAAAGAAACCATGTTGTAAATAACGACGCTGCAGCAACATCAAACGATAAAATGTTCTGTCTCATTATATAGAATTACTGTCCATGGAAAGGCGGTAGATATTATTTACATATATTAGGGGTGATTACTTATGGGTAGTAATCAATTATTTTTACTAAGGGATATTTGCTTCAGTATAGCACAGAGCGTGAACGCATGCAGACGTGTTGTATTGCGCAATATAAAATCTGTGACCTTGAATTTAGAGACTAAAGTTAATTTAAAAGTTTTTATTACCCTGGTGTAAAATGGCGGACGATCAACCAACTGAAGAACATTTACGTCATTGCATACTGTTTCATTTTCGATCAGGTGTTAGTGCAACGGTCGCAACAAAAAAAAATTGTGATGTATATGGAGACGTATTGAAGGTTAATAAGTGTCAACGGTGGTATAGAAAATTTTCTACTGGTGATTTAGACTTGTCTAATGGCGATCGAAGTGGACGCCCAGTAAATTGTTACTGGAGACGAGAAATGGGTGTTGTACAATACCAACAAGCGCACCAAACAATGGCTTTCTCCCAATCAAACAGCAATACCCACTCCTAAACCATCCCTCACTTTAAAGAAAGTGTTACTGTGCGTTTGGTGGGATTGTGGGGGTATAATCCATTATGAAATATTAAAACCTGGAGAAACTATTACGGCTGAATTGTACTGCCAACAATTGGATCGATTACATAACCAATTGTTGGTAAAACGACCAGGTCTGGTCAATCGAAAAGGAGTTATATTACAACATGATAATGCCCGACCGCACGCAGCAAAATTAACTCAGGAAAAAATTAAGCAGTTGAACTGGGAAGTTTTACCACATCCTCCTTATTCACCAGACATAGCTCCATCAGATTTTTATTTATTTCGTTCCATGCAACATTCCCTGAAGAACAAAAATTTCAAAAATATCGATCAAGTTCGAAATCATCTAGAAGAATATTTTTCTTCAAAAGACACTAAATTTTACCAACGGGGAATTGAAACTTTACCAACAAGATGGCAAAAGGTCATAGATAACGATGGAGGTTATGTAATTGATTAAAAATAACAATAAATGTAATTAAATTCTATTTTTTTGTTGTCATTTAAATAATTGATTACTTATGGGTACCCCTAATATAATAGACATGGCTGTTTCTAAAGCCTGGCGTTCACATTTAATATGTACTGATAATCCAATGGATTAGCTCATGTTCCAACCTCACATTTCACGATTTTATTTACTCCAGGGTGAACAAAGAAAATCAAGTTACTGCATCAGTTGTCAAAGGGCTACATCAAGATGGAGTTAACATTATCCCCGCAAAATTGATAAACAGCTGCAGTGTGTAGTTTGCATTTCAAGAGTGCATTGGCAATGTAAAAAGTGCCTGAAAACACTTTGTGTTGAAGAAGTATGGTCTGAAAATTTTCATACTTAGTCAGTCAGTCAGTGTACTCAATTGAGTACACCCCTATATTTTCGTGAAAAATCAAATTTTCCATAATTTTTTTATTTGTTTTCCTCTGACAAAAATTTTAAAAAATATTCACAATTTATATTTGAGCCTTAATGGGTTAATCAATTTAATCAATAACAAATATCCTGTCAACTGGTAATGAAAAGGAGTGCATACTCCGAAGAGAAGAAATCAGATAAGCTAAGCCACACCATCAGATGCAGAACAAAGGTAAATGATGTTATCCTAAGCATCAAGAGACTTAATAGAGATGCATTGGACACACAATCAGAGGCAAAGATAAGTGGAGCAAATTAGTAACACAATGGTACCCCAGAGAAGGTAAAAGGAAAAGGGCCAGACCACCGAGACAGTGGGAGTATGATATAAGACAAGTTGCAGGGAAAACATGGCACAGAGTTGCAAATGGTAAATGGGAGTGGAAAAGGTTGGAAGAAGAGGCCTTTAACATTTGGCAAACAGATTTACAGATCCTAAGCAAATTACAAATTGGACAATCTATGTGGAAGATTCGATTTAAATGATAGTGTTAGTATTTATTACAAGTTGTGAATTAAAATGTAACCGGTGACCGGTCTATTTCATTTGACCCAATTTTTAACTGGCCATGGTTTCCACTTTAAATATTTCAACAGATTTAAAATTAAAAATAGCAATTTATATAATAACATTGGCTTGGCTTGTAGCCAAACCATGCAGCATCTTTTGCAGGACTGCACTCGGTTACAAAGCCCTAGGGATTAAACACAAAATATTATGTAATTCATTTCTTATGTTGGACACTTATGCAAGTTTAAGATTTTAGCTTGGCAATGAATGTGTCAAACCAACGGGACATACAAAACTTTCACAAATCTTTTTATCTACAAAAATGTAAGGCTTATCAGAATGCTTTTATTTTAAAATATTCCACAACTTCACCAATACAAAAAAGAAGAGAAAATATCTTGTTTGCAAATTAAATATTAAACCTGGTGCCAGTTTGCCAAAAAACATTTTCAGCAATCCTTAAGGATAACAAGAACTCGGGTAAACTACACACACCGGCAAAATTAGAGGAACACACAAAAAAAAGCATATATTTTTTTAATTCCTAGATTTTCGTGTATGTTTTTCGGTTCATTTAAGTTTTGTTATTCAAAATGAATATGAGACAACAGAAACTAGGGTTGAACATTATTTATTTATAAAAATACAGACAAAAAACTAAATTTGAGAAATTTTGAATTTTACGATATTTTTTTTAAATCAAATTTTCTCTGCAAAGGTTATTAAAAATCATTATTAATATCTTGTTTTGCTTCCGTGGGCACTTAATAGAGCTCGAATACGTTTGCCCATGCTCCTAATGACATTTTTAATCATTACCTGGGGTAAATCATCCCTCTCTTCAATCAGCGCCAATTTTAACTCTTCAATATTCCTGGGGGATGGAATTCTCTTCTGTACTCTTCGTCCAATCATGTCCCAGACATGCTCTATCGGATTCATGTCTGGAGATCATGCTGGCCAGTCCATTTGGGTAATTCCGACTTCGTTACTGTAATCACAAACTACGCGAGCAGTGTGAGGCCGTGCATTATCGTGCATAAATATAAATCTGGGGCTATAAATAGGGCAAAAGGCATTACATGAGGTTCCAAGATATCGGTTATGTATCTGTGTGCAGTAAGGGAACCGCCATCAATTATGACCAAAGCGGTGCGAGCTGTTAAAGTTATGCCACCCCACACCATGACAGACCCTCCACCGTATGACACTGTTTCGGTAAAATTTACTTGATTATGTCATTCTCCTCGATACCTCCACACCCTTTCCTTCACCTTCATCGATGAAATTCACACAAAACCGGCTTTCGTCAGAGAATAAAACACGACTCCATTCATCTGACCAATGTTGGTGCTGACGAGCGAACAATAATCTTGCGACTCAATGTCTTACTTCAAGTTTAGGCGCTTTGGCTGGTACGCATGACTTTAAACCAACTTCATTAAGCCTTCTTCTTATCGTTCGTTCACTTAGACGCACGCTACGCACTTCTTCCATGAGATTTCGGGTCTGAACAGCTGTTTAACGACGATTTCTCAAAGTTTGCACCCATATAAAACGTTCGTCTACAGCACTGGTTGCACGATTTCTGCCTTGTCCCCGCCTCCGCACATAAGATCCCGTCTGTCTGTATCGTTTCACATTACGGTGGATCACAGATACTGATACACCCAACATTTGACTCACTGAACGGTATGTGTGACCTTCCTCTATCAATGTCACAGCTCTGGCGACTTCGGTTGCAGGTAAATCACTCATTTTGTATCCAATACAATGTTAAATCTCCAAACAATAACAACAAAATGAGCTAGGGCCACCATTGACTGCATAAACAAATTTCTTGTCGAAAACACTTAAAAGCGCTGATTGTCAACAAACACTTAAAAGGGTATAATTTCTGTTGCATTATTGAAAAATGTCAATATGTCTCAAAATGTGATATTATACGAGAGTAATAATTTAAATAAATGAACCACTTGTACTATTACCCACAAATTGTAAAAAAAAATCCTCTTTTGTTTGTGTTCCTCTAATTATGCCGGTGAGTGTATGTCACAAAAACAGTTCATGGGTGAGGACAGGTTAAAAAATGTGGTAGAGATCATCATAGCCACAAATATGTTGTGAAACAATCAGCTATAAGTTTTTTGAGTTCCTTAAAATGTATTGAAACCCACTACTGTCGAGCACAGACAAGAAGGCATTATCTTCCAAGTGAATTGACCATAAATAAATTATACAAAATGTGTATTGAAAGGAGTCCCCTTGAATTTAAAGTGAAAAAAGTTATGTTTGGTCAATATTAAATTCAAATTTAAATCTGGGATTCAAAGTTCCAAAACTGCTTGTTCTATTTCAGACACAACATACCTGACTTGCTACAGCAAGCACAGACTGACCTGTTTAAACTCAATATCTGGTGTCAAAGCAATCTGTTGACCATAAATACTAAACAGGCAAGCTAAGCTTCTGTCTGCAAAAAATAAAAAATACCTAACTATACACCTTTGACTTTAAATAACACATTGATACATCGCTCACACCACAAAATTTATTTAGGATGGATCTAGATATTGATAATGGCAAATCAAGTCTCATCAATTAGAGGTGTTACGCTGGGCAGTAGGCTGTATAACTCATGAAGTTGCAATGACCATTTATAACTCTTTAGTTAAATCTCACTTAGAGTATCTTATAGAAGTATAGGGATGTGCCGCGGAAGTGCCACTCCAGGCTACTCAAAATAAATTAGTAAGTCTTAATTATTTACGATTTCTTTACAAATATATTAGCTCTTTATAAAGAAACCAAGCTATTTAATATAAAACAATTATATATGTATGCAACATGTAACTTAATAAAGAAAATTTTGTGTGCTGAGTTACATTCAATCCTAAAATTTACAATTGAACCTTTTAAACATACAATGACATATAAAAACAAGCTGCTAATATTATGTATGAGGGTGTTCAATTATATAATAACTGGCCAAATAGTATAGACATATACAACAGTAAAAGAATTTAAGAAAAATCCCAAATTACATGTATACTCCTTGCTTACTTAATGTTTATTTATTTATTACAATAATACCTAACGATTTGTTACATTCGACCAGTGGAAATTGTTTATTTAAGATAACTTTAAGTAGTTATATATTAGTATTTAAGCTCAATATAAGCAAACATTGTTCTTTTTGAGTGAACAAAGAAACCTTAAAATAGATGTCTACTCAACTTGTACTGAATAATCAGAAAAAAAATAACAAATTATGGTAATAACATTTTTTTTATTGAACTTACCAAGCATTGTAAGCTATCTTACATCATGCATTATGTTCAATTTTATAACCTATTCGCCATTTTCTTTAGAATTCTGACACATCACATTAAATGCACGAGATTTGTAAAATAAGTAAGATGTAAAGTTACATAATACAAAATTTTGTTGGTATATAAATTCAAATTCTAAATTTATAGCCTATGAAGGACTATCTATTTACTTTCTCTTGTTTAATTTATTTTATTATAGATGTACGTACATGGACGACTTACGCCTTTGAGTTTTAAATACAATAAAAGTAGAACAACAGAACAGATCATACATAATACAAGCATATTAACACAGATAAAAAAAATATTTTTGACAATCGTTTTTTTTTAACTAAAACAAAGAAACACAAACTTAATTTATACATTTTCATTAAATAAGCGAAATTTTATCAAAAAATCATGAGTATATTTTTCACTAGAGGGCTATAAAAAAATTTACTGATGATTTTTTTCAGAAATGTTAAAAAATCCATAAATGATAATGATATGAAATGTAGGTACAGTAAGTCGTTCACTGTGTATAAATATGTATTATTTATTTTAAATGTTATGTTTTAGGCTTGACGTGGCGCAGGAGCACAGAGTGTGACAGTAAACGCGACTGTTGTTGATTTGATTCCCACTCGAGGAAATGAAATATTTATTAAAAAGCGTCGTTGAGTTCCGCCACTCAACACGCAATGCTTCCAGAATTCGTACAAACTATTTCCGCTTTTCTTAATCGATTCCTATAATTTGGCTTTTCGGTAAGTGATTTAACTTTCAGCCATAAGGCGGCTCTTGTGAATTATATATTTGTATGTGTCATGGTGTGAAAGAAAGATTATTAATTTTATATATATGATATTTACTTGATTTTTGACGCCAAAATAAAAGCTTCTAAAGTCAGGTCTTAGCAAAATCAGAATTTACACAAATTATAAAGTTACTTTTATTTTAACAGTGGGTATTTTATCAAAACAACACTTTTTATCAAAAGATTAGGAATATAAAAAAAATTAAACAAGAAAAAAACAATAAAATAATTTTAATTATTCAATTCAGTAAAACTTAAATTCAATTTAAAAGTTCAAAAATGTATAACACTATAAAATCTTAAATTATATTTATTTCATATATCTAATTACGTCATATATTATATAATCAATAAAAATAAACATATAGTAGCCTCTAACTACAAAAATGGCACGATCAGTCTGTTACAAAATGAATATTTAAGTAATTTTTATGATCTTTTTTAGCTTCACGCTGTATCCCGCACGTACCAGGGGAGGCAGACAAAACCTAATGTTCTGAACCAAAACACTTAATTCCCATTAAGATACTTTTTTGCCGAATTCTGGAGGTATTGCGTGTCGAGTGGAGAAAGTCAACGCCGCACTTTTCCTCGTTACCAGAGCAAAAAAATACAAATTTTAAGAAATAGTAATTCATTCCCTCAAGTGGGAATAGAAGCCACAACCATCGCGTTACAGTCCCGGCCCCTTTTAATTCATTTTTTTTTCATTTTCATAAGAGCCAAAAAAAACTGTCCACATGTCTATTTCATTGTATGTAACTGAATACTTTCTTCGAGAGACAATCCAGTTTAAAATAATATTAAACTTGTCAGGGAGTTTCTATACAGACGCCAAAATCTTTTACTACGACATAACAGTTCTTTTAAGAACAGAAAAATCTAAATCGTCGTAAAAAGTTTAGCTGAAGCTATTTTCTGCCGTGACGACCACTGAATGACTGAATAACAAACTGTTTATTAATATTATTACACTTATTTGTATGTGTTTATAAGTTTAGTTTTACAATATTTTTCAGGCCTTTTGGTTTTTTAATTTTTCAGCCTTAGCAATACATAATTTAGTATACAAAAATAAATAAACAGAGTTAAACCCGCTTATGCTGTAAATAGTACATTACATTAAAAACTAAATTGAAACAAGTTTTTCAAGGCATAGTGATATCAATAATTTTCGATTTAAATTCGATTAACAAAAAAAGACATCAATATAAATTATAGGTTTTTAAATATATTATGTATGTTGTAAAATAAACTCGCATTATTTTGTACTGCATATATCACTGTATTATAATTAGCATAAATAAAAAAGAATTTATAACAAAAGAAGTGAACATATTTACACATAGATTTCAATTATAAAACAAGAACATAAGTGAATATTCTAAAAACAAAAGCTTTGTGCAATTTTTTAAGACATTAATAAATTAACTTAAAATGTCACATTTTTTGTTCTCTGCACTTAAATAAATTTATTTTTTTAAATTATTTTGTCTCATAACCAAAAAAAACTTAAATCAAAATTTTAAATTAAAAAAATCCATCAAAAACATAATTTTGAGGTTTAAAAAAACAAAAGCTTTATGCCTATTTTTATATGAAAGACGGAGATAGATGTTGATATGTCATATTTTTGGATTTTGCCAAATTTATAGGTAAACATAAACACGCAATGCCTCCAGAATTCGGCAGAAAGTGGGGAACGGAGTGTCTTAGCACTAGGTTCCCTCTGCCTACCCTGTTGAAGCTCAGAGATACAGCGTGAAGCTGATTTGATTTATTTAAAACTCAAATGAATAATTTTGAACTCAATTTTATTGAATTTTTAATTTTACGATATATCATCTTCCATTCCTTCGTGTCTTTAATTGTTACACTGTTACGTTGAGAACCTTTTGTTTTTTTCTTAAATATAAATGTTTTGTATATTTGTCTGAAATGGCAAATAAAATAAATATATTTTTAACTAGCCAACAGCAGCCAGCTTCTCCCACTTTAACTACACAATTATTTATTTATTAATATGAATTACTTTTGTGTTCTCATGACGTAATCACTCCATACATTGAAAAATAAAGTTTACCCATTAGTAAGACTTCGCTGTCGGTCTGTCACAAGGCATATCTCCTAAATCGTGATAGTGAGATAGCTGAAATGTTTACAAATGATGTATGTCCGTTGCCACTATACAAATAGGAAAAAACAGAATAAAAGAAATATGTTAGGGGGCTCCCATACAATAAACGTGATTTTTTTTTATAGATAATACACTTGCCTGTTTTTTTACGTATTTGTTTAATTTTTAATAAATTAAATGTAAATACTAAATCATTTTCAAATGTTATAAGCAAATCATGCTCATTGCACACATAGCCAAGGATATTATTTATTTACTTTTCTACTTATTACCTGTCCGGCAATTCAAAATGTCGATAACAAATACATAAAAAGGTACATATTTTAGATTAAAAATATATATAACAATATTTTTCTATATAAAATTTTAAATTTGATTAAAATAACGTTATAAGTAAATAAAAAAATACGCAGTCAACCGTATTTGTAAAAATAATTGTTAATCTAGTTGCCATTAAAACATCCGCCTAAAATTTAAAAAAATACTTATTAACATAATTCATTTATCTTTACGTATAGTTCAGAATTATATATTGTTTGACCTCTAGTGTAGGTTCAAGTCCCATCTCACAATATGACACCTATGGTTTGATCTTAATAACTAATTTAATTACAGAAAATTAATGCACAATAGTTATATTATACACATCATATTAAAAATGACTAAAATCTCTATAGTACTTTATAGTATTAAATATAAAAACCTGTTTTAAAAATCGTATTAATATAAAGGAAAAAAGTCCAGATTGATACAAAAATTTAAAAAACACTTAACAATTCATTTTTATACATATAACGACAAGCTCTTCAAGTAAATAAAAAAAAAAATATATATTACTATACTTAACAAATTGAATCAAAATACACGTTTTTTTGATAAACATGTAAAATGTTTCCAGACAAAAAAAAAATTTGATTAATTGATTTTTTTATATTGGCTCATTTTCTTTATGTACTTGAAATAATGAGTACCATATTTGACAAATTATTAAAAATGTCAATTGTTTTTCTTTAATTATTATCTATAAATTTTTGTTTGGAGAAACAACATAGTCTATAGTATTTAAAAAAAATTATAAAAATATATATATTACACTTACAAATTAATGCTTTTTTTTCTTTTAATTTACTTATATTACACACAGTGGCATAGCTAGGGTATTTGCTGCCCGGTGCGGCTTAGGGGACTTGATGCCCCTTTCCTGTTGATGCCCGGTACGACCGTACCGCTCGCATCCCCCTAGCTACGCCACTGATTACACAACAAGACAACTACGTATATAAAAAATTAAATACTCAAACTGTTATTATTTCAATTAAAAATATGTAAACACGACATAAATATGAACGTGTTACTTTTGACAGTCTCTATGATCTGTACAAGATTTGAAATTCAAATATTTAAAAAAAATACACATGGTATTTTATTTTTACTTTACGATGTATTAAAATATATATATGAATAAATTTCCTGTTATCAATTTAAAATTACGTACTTTCAGGCTATCTATCTTCGGACTTATCTAAAGATACGACTGTGTCCCGATAGATAGCGTTGTTCGTTTGGAGCATTTTCTCTCCTTCCGGTGACGTCACTTCCTCTGTTTTTTCGGCTGAAATAGGAGAATCCATATATTAATGAGTATGAAATTTGGCACTTCTATAGTTTACATAAAAGAGGAATGTATTTTTTTAAAAATAATGCATAAAGGTGGTCAAATTAATAAAATAAATATAGCACTACCAAATGTTTCATAATACGCACGCACAATTTTTTTGTTTTCCTCGAATTTCATGGTTTTAAGAAAAGGTCGCCGAGCAGGAAATGGGGTTACTGAACGCTTACATGGGTGCGCTGACTCAACTTTACGAGACAAGTAAAAACAATATTCTAAAAATATAATGTCCTTTAAAAAATCTAAAATGGTATATGTTTATCTCTGAAAATTGAAACCGCGCTTGTACGCTAGTATTGAATATAACTAAGATTACAATTCACTAACATTTGACACATTCCATTCCCCACTTTCTGCCGAATTTTCGAGGCACTGGGGGTTGAGTGGCGGAACTCAGCCTTTTTAAAAGATTTACTTTTTTATATTTTGTGGCTATAAATGATATCAAAAATAAGGACATACCTTTATCATTCCTTGTTACTATCGCGAACAACAATGCGTGTATGGCTGAAGCTGCCAGCGCTAAGCCAGATAATATTCTGAAGGAAGTTCGACCTCCGGCGTAACTGTATAACTGACCACCTAATAAGGATCCTAGGGCGAAACCTGAGGGAAAAAATATGAAAATATTTAAAAAATAATGTCGTGGCGCCGGGGCATGCACGTGCGACTAACGGTAACTACTCGGGGGAATGAATTACTTAATATTTTAATTTCCTCACATTGGTAACATACACTCAACACGCAATGTCTCAAGATGTAGACGGTGCGTGGGGAACGGAGTGTTTAAATATAAGGTTCACTCTGCCTACCCTGCTACATACTAGATGCAACGTGAACGTGAAAAAAAATCATGTCATCGATGAACCACACTGCCCATCTTTTATAATAAAGGAGGTTATGGATAACAATAACATTCCAATTTAAATAAAAAAAACCATTATTTTATCTTCTTTTTAAGGCTCCGTATCTCAAAAGCAAAAAATCAAACATGTTTCATTTCTATAAAGTGACCCTAGACTTTGTCGTCTTCAGCCCGTCTGCCAAACTCATTTATCTCGAGATTGCGTAGAGTTATCAAGTTAAAATTACTATCAAATACGGGGGAGTCCGACTCGCACTTGACCGTTTCTTTAAACTTACCGAGACCATCGTCCATACCAGCAACGATTCCTTGTACGGTTGCCGAATAGCCTTCGGGTGCGACGTGAGCCGCATATCCCACTATGGTGGAATAGCATAGTGCATATGTCGGGCCTTGCATTACACTCTGTTAATGGAGAAAAAAAATAACACAATAAATATGAATATTATACCGCACTGAGGCCGTCGTGGGGCAGAAGCACAAGTGTGGCGACTGTAAGCGCGACGGTTATGAGTCCGATTCCCACTGGAGGGGATGATTGATTTACCAAAACAAAACGCAGCAACGAGTTTCGCCACTCAGCAAGCAATTTCTTGAAAATTCAGCAGAAAGTGAGAAACAGAGTATCTTGACACTAGGTTCCCACCGCCGACCCTGCTTTGCTAGATATATTATACAAACCTCAATAAAAACAAGATGCCAGGGATGCTGTATTAAGGAGATGAGAGCCAATCTAATGCCGTAGCAGAATAATGAAAAAGTCATCGTCATACCGTAACCCCATTTCTTTATTATTTTACCTGAAAACCAAAAAAGAAACGGTTAAGTGTGAGTCGAAATCGCCCACTTAGTGGACTTCCGTACCAATTTCAGGATCGTAGGTAGTTAATTTTGCGAGCGAGGAGTTTCATTACTATTACTAGAACACCAAAAGTCAAGCATGCCAAAAAACACCGAAATGTTATTGATATGTTAAGCTTCTATAAAAAAAATATAGAAAAAAGTCTCACCAGAGAAGAAAAAAAATAGCAGTTCCCCAATAAAACTCTGAGCGGCGACCACAACGCCCTCTATCAACTTAATCTTTGCCGTACTACCCGTTTGTTCTGCTAATTCTTCTAAAAACCTGGAAAATATACATGTAATGTTTATAAAATTATGGACCCTACGAAATATATTTTATAAAAAAAAAGAAAGAAAAATTAAAAAAAGGAATTAACAAACAATTTAATTATCTATACAATATAAGTTTCGGAAACTTACTTAAAGGGTAAAACAGAATGACACTTGAAAATACAACTATTTTTAAATCGCCGACTGACACTTCAATTTTACATTGTATAGATAATTAAATTGTTTGCTAATTCCTTTCTTTAATTTTTCTTTTCCGTTCCCAACTAGGGTTCCGATCCTAAAAAATAAGTATCTGTACTTAAATAACTTACCAAAACATATAATATATGACAAAACTGTCAAATGTACCCGCGACCACCGCGAAGGTTATGAAAACTAAAACCCTAGGTATTTTTAGGACATCTCTCAGTGCTTTTCCAGAATCTTCTGGACTCGTGAGTGAGGGTAGCTGTATGTTAGAAACAAACAATTATTAGTAATTATTAGAGGTAAGCCAAGCCAACTTTCGAGAATAATACGTGTTGAATGGGGGAGCTCAATGCTGCGCATTGTCTTAGTGAAAAAGAGGCAGAATTGAAAATATTAAATTCACCCCCCCGAGCGTGAATCGAACCTTTATCCCTAGCCAGAGAGATTTTTTCCTTTAAGTGCGAACCGGACATCGTTATAATGATAAAATATTAATAATACATTATTCCTAATAGAATATTAGATTTAAAAATACACTCACACTTAATTTTCTACAAGCCACCAAATCAATAACTGTCGCTACGATCGCTATAACGAACGCTGGTGTAAAATCCTTATGTAGGTCACTGCTCGACGTGGCATCGACTAAGCAGCCCCCAATTAACGCTGTTATGCCATACCCAGCTGTGCCCCATGCTCTTTGTGCGCCGTATTTGGAACCCCGCTCGGGACCTAGTTTTGTAAAAAAAAAGATATCAATTAATGAAGTCCATTTACATACTATTTTATTAGAATATTGTTAAAGAAATTATCAGATGTAATGATAATTTAATTTTAATTTCATCTTGTCAGTTTATGATAGATCAATCGATTTTTAGAGACTAAATGTTTTTAGTGGTGAAATTTAAAGTACTTTAATTCTTCTAGGCCAAAGCAACAAATTAAGTCTTGCCATAAATATTGTTACAAAGAAAAACCATTAAAAATATATTAAGCTTGTTCCAAGTCGTCTCCATAAAAAAACACTATGAACAATCGTATAAAAATTACAGATTCCAATTCAAAAGTAATATTTTGTTTATTTTTAATTGTAACAGTAATTATGGCGAGACTAAGTTATATATTACAAATTAAACTAAGATTTATAGTTAATAAAATAAATCATAATAACGGCATTGAAAATCAAATAAATCATGTTAAATACATGCTAATTAAGACTTTAAATAAGCTCACCTAAAACATCGAAACACACAGCATCGCCTATGCAGTTGGCAACATTGAATGCAACAGTTCCAACACACATCAAAACAACAAACGCCCAAAACGTCGCTGAAGTATAAAAACTACCATTTTCTACAGTTTCTGGTATAATTATTTCTTTTGTTTTGTCTTTGTCTATTACTCCTAAGCTGTTTAAATTGGAATTACCTACTTCTCTCCTACTTCTATTTAGTAAGCTCTCATTTAAACTATCCTCAAAACATAATAAATTACAATCCTTTTTAGGAATACACATATCACTTCCACTAACATCGGTCGCCATTTGTAAAATTGAACACGAAATGTTTTTATTATCTATATACATTGTGTTTATGTATGTCGAATTTGACAGGTACACTTGGAATTTATAATCTGCAGTGCAGTTCCAGTGACAGGTGTACTTTTCCAAGATAGCGTCTGTCCTGTCATTGTATGGTTTTAAAAGTACTGTGTCGTTGAGTTGGTAGACAGATTTTTGAATCACATCCGGTTCATGGTCTTCAGGGAGGAACCATAAAGAACAGTATGACCCACTCATGACTAGAATAAGAATAATAAAGACCAGCTTTCTGTGATTCTGAAATTAGCAAAACAATTAAATAGTTAATTACATCGTTTTTGATATTCTATTTGAGTTATTTTATTTTAAATTATGATTAAAAACTAATATAAGTTTACAAGGTTCCTCATAGCAGGAAAGAGATTTCTATATTATTTTGAAAACGTTAATTAAGCGCAACATTTGTTTTCTTTTCCTATTTATATTCTCTCGGTAAAAAAATATTAAATATTGTTAAATAATTTAAATTAATTTTTTAATTTTTTCTTCTACTGACATCCGTCGCCATTATAGTGTATAATAAAACATTAAATATATCCTTATTTATTTCTTAAAGACTCACCGGCCAAAAGTCAACAATGTAACCAAACAACGGTTTAGCTACGGCCCACAACAAAGGCAGTACCGCCGTCACCAGCCCCATGACTGATGGGGACACGCCCAATTGCCGTCCGAAGACATTTAGTTGGGGCAGAAGAGGGCCTAGAGCTGTAAAAAATGTTACTACTTATTAATTTATAGGGCAAAACAGCTTAAAATATAGTTTTTACTAAACCGATTTAAATGTAGTTTTCACTATTGTATTTCGACAAACTTCTCTTAATGAGTTTGAGGTAGAAACAACAATTAAGTACTGGATTTATATATTGTATACAAGCCAACAAAGCTTTGTTGTTGAAAAAAAAAGCTGTTGTGAAAGTCACTCAATGACATGAAGACGAGAAATGGAAAATGCAGGTAAATAACTAAAAACTAGTATATTTATAATATAAAAAGTGCATGTAAACATTTAGAATATTTAGTAAAATGTGTCCTCCAACATTATTTCAAAGAGTGCAAATACGTCATTGTTGCGCCAAATGAACGAATTATTAAAAACGCGGACAAAACTACAGGAAAAACATTACCATTCCCCTGCAGTTGTAAAGTTATTATTATATTACACGCGATTGTAGAATGACAATAATGTCGTCACTTAAGTATTATTTTTATCTTTTAATTACCTACTCGTTATAATAAGCGAATGAATTAGTTTATGAAGGTATTATAAGTCTCTAAAGAAAATAAAAATATTAATATGTAGGTACTTTAGTAGTCAAAATGTCACAGAGCATATAATAGGGTAGCCAGAGGGAACCTATTGTTAAGACACTCCGTAGCAAAGGCACCGCCGAATTTTCCAGGCATTGTTAGTTGAGTGGCGGAACTAAACGCCGCACTTTCCCTTTTTACCAGAACGAGGAATTGAAAATATTAAATAATTCATTTTCCGCGAGTGGGAATAGAACCCACAATCGTAGTTTGTTTTAGTCACACGCTTGTGCCTGTGAGCTAATTAATTACATTTCAATTATTTGCATTTCTATTTCGATTCGTATAGAAAGTGGAGAAAGGGGGTGTCTTTACATTAGGTTGTCTCTGCCTACCCTGATATGCGTGATTATTTGCACGACAATTGTTTAACCTGCTATCGCTATATAATACTTAGAAGATTACTTCCATCATATCTCAGTAATAATAATTATGTTATAAAGTATAAGATCTCTGTATACATCAGTTTGTGGCAAGGTCGCTAATAAAATTATTTGAGAAAATTGTATGTTGACCCACCATTCCATTTTACCTTACCTTACCTTTTACCTAAAAATATTATTTTCTTTTTTATATGTATATCTTTACGCAGTGTCTCTTATATAGCAGGGTAGGCAGAGGAAACCCCTTTCCCACATTCCGCTCAGTGTTGAGTGGTGTAATTTATTAGCAGAGCAAGAAAATGAAAATAATACATTCCTCCGAATGGGAATCAAACTTACAAGCGTCGCATTTACAGACATTTTGCGGTTTCGTACGCGTGATTATAGAATTTACTAAGATATACAAATCAGCTTCACGCTGTATCCCGCACACAGCGGAATAGGCAGAGGGAACCTAGTATTAAGACACTCCGTTCCCCACTTTCCCATCCACACCCGACCTTGGCTCCACGACAAGTGAACTATCCAAGTCAAAGAATTTTTCAAATTGAACCAGTAGTTCCTGAGATTAGCGCGTTCAACCAAACAAACAAAATACAAAATATTCACTTAACAAAATCATTCATCGCGTGAGATAATCTCGTGTTTATAATAAATAACGACAGTTAATAGAATAATATCGGCTTCAAGTGCTAAATGACGGGGGGTACACCGTTGCGGCCTTGACCTTTGTACAGACGGTTATTTGTTACGATAAATACCGTGTAAACACATATATAGCGCTATATAACAAAGGTGGAAAGAGGAGAAGGGAGTGTCTTAACTCTATGTGTGGAAGACATTAGATGCTAGATTTAATCACAGCGGCACAGCGTCCGACTGTAAACACAACGATAATAAATTCGATTCCCATTCGAAGAAATTAAGATCACTGGTTCAATGTCCATCTTGCACAAATATTCGTATGGATCATAACATGAACAATGTATACAGAATTAGTGTTAATGAAGGAAATTAAATGGTTATCAGCTTATTTTTATGTTTTTATTTGCTTATTTACATACCTATGTATTGTATAAGTTATATTGCAGCAATTTTTTTAGATGATACGGGATGCCCTTATTATGATTATTTCATTTTTGTATAAAAGTTGTGTCAATCAAATATTACAAGATATTACTGTTTCAACTGCCAATAATTTTGCCCTATATACCGCTCGATTTGCGAGACATTGCGTCCTCCATTGCATTGCGAGATCCACTATTCTGCTGAATGGTGGAACTCCACTTCGCGCTTCATCTACCAGAATGGTAAAATGAAATGAAATAAAATATAATCATTCCCCAAGTGGGGTTGGAACCCACAATGGTGGATTTTACAATTAGACCCTGTCCCACTATGGCACGGAGGCATCCCGCAAATAGTAGGCTAGGCAGAGGGAACTTGGAAACCTAGACATTTCCGTTCACCGCTTCTTGAGGTATTGCGTGTTGTGGAGCCTAAATAATTTTTTTTCTTTCATTTCTCTGAGTGGGAATTGAACAGACAACCGTCGCGTTTACTGTGCACGCTTGTGCTCCTGCGCCACCGCGGACTCTATGTTTATATTTACCATTAATCTACTAATAGCTTAATTGTAAACAAACACTTAACTTTATTGATAAGAAAAAGAAATATTATTAAAAAACATTGTTTTCTAAAGAAATATATTACTAGCTATACTTTTAATATGAAGAGTTTGTTATGTTGAAAGCTCTTATCTCAAGAACTACTGGTTCGAATTAAATTTTTTTGTGTTGGATTATTATGGATAATACATTGATCGAGGAAAGCTGTATGCTTTTTAATAAGTCACGAGTAGTATTGGGGAGGAGGGGCGGTCTGTGTCCACCCCAGAATTTTTACTAATAAAAAACCTCCACCGGAAAATATGTTTAAATACGCCGACTAGGTACTGTGCAAACTCACTGTTAGAGTTACCTACCAGATTTAGAATTTGCCATATGTGTTAAGCATCAAGTAATAATTTCCATTTGAAATCTAGTTTAAATATAGAACACAATCAATCATAATTTTAAACATCAATCTTATTTTATCTGTAATTATAAGATAATAATAAATAAAATATGATAATTTTGTTACGTCATTTTATATTTTAACTTCCTTTTACTATTGTTGTTGTTGTAGTAACAATTACATATGAGGCCGCGGTGGCACAGTGGCACAGTGGCACAGCGTCTCACTGTACGCGACGGTTGTTCATTCCATTCCCATTTGGAGGAATGAAATATTTAATATTAGAGGCCGACGTTGCCGAGGTCGTGGTTGTGGGTTCAATCTCCAGTCGGGAGAATGAATTATTATTTATTAATATTTGAACTTCTTCGCTCTGGCTGCGTTCAAAAATTTTTAAGCTTTATAACATTAGTTTAGATCCAGCATATAGCAGGGAAGACAAAGTGAATCCAGTGTCAAGACACTCCGTTCTAAGCTTTACAACCAAATAGCGAGAAAATTAAAAGTATTGATCCCTCCGAGTGGATATCGCATTTATTTTTAGCTGTACCAATCTATCTTTATTACAATTTGTGTGGATTTTTAGATAACTGATATTGGGTATTGGCACTTTTACTAATAGTTTGCACTCTTATCAATGTGTTAAAATATTTTGATTAAGCCATACATACATATGTATTAAAACATACATTGATAACGTATCCAATCTATTGTTTACTTTGTGATGGAAAACTTCTGATTCAAATGAAAATCTATGCGGGTACTTCAGGTATTTTTAGGGTTCAGTTCTAAAAGAAAAAAAACTGAGCCCCTAATTAAATCACTTTGTTATGTCAGTCCGAATGCTTGTATGTATTTATCTATGGCTGTCAATACCATTTTTCTAACGTTCACGTGGGGCAGCTGAAATTAGTCTCAAATATCCAGATCTAGAGTCCATTGGAGTACAGAAGAATATTCCGTTTTCCATCTATTGCCTTTTTTGTTAAAAGGAGCAAAAATACAACGGAGTGTCTTGACATGCCGGATAACTTTAAAAATTTATAACATTTTTCTCAAAAAAAAAAAAACCAAACAAGTCCATATTAACTATACCCTATTCAAGGGAATGAGATAAAAGGTAAACAAATAAAAAAAAATTGTTCATGATTTAATGGTAATTAATTAAAAAAATAAAATATTTATAGATTTATGGAATACGCTGACAGTAAGTAATACTTTCAAACTTATTGTAATATTAAATTATTATAGGAATAGAATACTGGTAAAGTGTGGTGAATATATACAAAATGATGATTTTTTTTTCACTTTTATATTAAATTATTTTCCTTAGTAAATGTACTACTTGATTCCTTTTTTGTTAAATGATATTTTTTACTGGAAGACTCGAAGTACAGTTAAGGAAAAGTTCAGTGACAAAAACACAGTATTTGTATAATTATGATTTAAATTTGTGGATATCGATGAAATTATTTATATAGTTGTATTTTAAAATTTTATAAAATTTGAAGTGAAAAGAAATAAGAAATCAAAATCACCTTCACACTGTATCCCACACACAGCAGAGTAGGCAAGGAAACCTAGTGTTAAGACACTCCATTCTTTGTTCTATTGTCACCTCAACAGTAGAACAAAGAATTGAAAATATATATTTAAATAAATATTTCATTTCCTCAAGTGGGGATAGAATCCACAACCAGTTGATTTTACAGTCACATAGTCACATTACATTTAATATTATTTTATTTGTATGTTTTAATATTTGTGATTGAATAACATAAAACTGACAAAAAAATATGAATATAAGTTGTTTTATTAGAACAAAGAAACTAAAACTTCCTTTATAATTAATTTCTTTGTTAGTATTACTATAAGATATCTAACAATGCAATATTGAAAGATAATGCTCATATACATATGAAATATGATATTTATGATGAAATAGACTATGAAATGAAAGCATCTGGCTCTAAGCATGATGATTAAAGGTATAATTCCCTCTTAGTAAAAATTAATTATATTAATTTTCTTGCTCTAGTAACAAGAAAAAGCTGAACTGTCAAATTGGGCACTGCATAGGGAATGGAGTACCATAACATTAGGTTCCCTCTGGTTACCCTGCTATATGCTGGATACAACATGAGGCTAACAAAAATATTAAATTGAAAGTATATAAGAATATAATTACACAGTATGTGTACTTGAAACAATCTAAGAGACCTACATTGCTTATTGAAATTTACTTAAATGCCATCTAATCTTATTTGCATAACTTGTTTTATAAAGTGTATAAACATAATTTGACAACAATCAAAAATATTGAATAAGCCATTAGATAATATATTTGTTCTTCATACAAAAAATAGAAAAATAAGTCAAATAATATTTTAAGAAAATATAGTAAATAATAGAAGAAACTTACCAGCAAAAAAGAAGAAGAAATGTAGCTTTATAGGCAGCAGGCCTTTGTCGATTTTGTACTTCATTTTTGTTAATTAATTAAAATTGACGGAATAAATAACTAAACTGAAATAAAATTTATATTTAATATTATTTATTATTGCATATTTTGTTTATTTCGTGTGCTAGTCGCCTTTTCAGTCGTATACGTTGACTCGAACGCTTTTTAATATAACATTACACATAGCTATTTAGAGTTCAACTAAAATGCAATAATCGTTTATAAGTCTACAGGAGAATGTAATCTCGAACGTTATCTATACACTGATAAAACGCAGTTCTTCTTTGTTTTGCATTTTGACATTGAAATTTGACGTTTGACAGCTGTTTAATGTACAGTACAGATAAAGAAAGTCACTATAGCTTAAAAATGTATAAAAGTATGGACCTTGTGGAATGTATTGCTGGCCGTTTATAAAGCTGATTATTGTTATGTATCACTCGAGAGTATTAATATTTAAAGTATATTGTGTAATATTGTAAATTTGTATGGAATAAAATTGAATATTAATTGAATTTATATTATCGTCTTTCATGTTAATAATCTTATATATTAAAGAACTAAAACTATATTTATTAGATCTTTTAGTCTGAATGATAAATTTATATAATATTTGAGAACAGAAAAATTGGAGCTAGGCTCCGAATTTTTCGTTTATTCTAAAAAATTAAAGAGATGTATTTATATTAAAGAATTTAAAAATAAATTAAATATAAAATACAGACAACTGAATGTAAACAAGCGGCCATATAATAAAAAAAAATAAAACAAAGCAACCGTTCATTTGTTTTAGCGGAAATTTCGAATATAAATCAAAAATTGACAAAGAAAATTGAACGACCTCTTTAAATATAAAAATTTTGTTATAAATTTTATAAATTACGGTTTAAAAAAGTTTAAATATGGACGAAGAAGAGTTTGTAGGTTGCATTAGTTGTATGAGTACAAACGACTTGTGCGATTTATTCGTTTCTTATGCAAACAATGAACAGACTTTTGGACAAATGCTAGAGAATTGTTTTGATGTTAAGGTTTGGCTTTTTAGTTTTTATTTTTATTATTTGTTAATTATTGCCAAAATATTTTAAAGTGTAAGCCGTAATAGTTCGTTAGAGCGCTTGAGTCTCTTGAGCCAAGAGCCACCGGTTCAAATTTTGGTATATTTTAATTTTATATGGAATGCTAATATGTTTTTGTAATTCCATACATTTTTATCTCGTTGTGTTCTTCGAATATTAAATAATAAATAAAGAAATAAGTACAATTTTGCAGGTTGCAAAATTTGCCCGCCAATATACACATTTTACTACACAAAAATTATCGCATAAAAACTTGTGAAATCCAAAAAATTAGATAACAAAATTAGTTCTTAGAAATGCTAGGTTTTGTTTCGCGACTTCGATTGCGTTAAATTATATTATAATAAGTAAACGAAGTAAATAATATTTTTAAATATAATTTTTCAAGATATAGTATTTTTTAAAATATATTGTTCAAAATTTGTTGTGGGTTCCATTCCCACTCATCACTGAGCACGATGAGCGTCGATCATCATTTTAGTGACTTTAAATAATAATAAAATATTTTCAGGTGTCAAATGATTTTAAATATATTTGCGCCAATTGCGTAGAGAAGCTGGAAAAGGCATATACTTTTAAATTACAAACGGTTAAAACTATAGATATGTTACAAAGTATTAAAGGTAAATCTATAGATACCTATTAGTGATTAGCTTTAACTTTATCATTTTATTGTCACTGTACCTACTACTCGAAGAAAGTGCGGTGTTGGGTTCCGCTATCCATCAAGTAATGTTTTTAAAATGGGCGTTACAAAAGACTGAAAATAATAAATAAATTTCTCGGCATATAGAATTCGGCGGAAAGTGGGGAACGAAATTGTCATGAAGGGGACGGAGTGTCTTAACACTAGGTTTCCAAGTCCCCTCTGTCTACCTTGCTATGTGTACGCGGGAAGCAAAAAAAGAGTGTGGTAAAGAGTTAAACTATTGCGCATATTGGCGATTCTTTTATTTCATATTTTATACTTTTTTATTAAGACGAAGAATACTTAGATGAAAATATATTGGAAGCGGATGAATCTCAAGGATCACAAGTTCAAAAAGTAGTGATTGTGAAGAAGAAAACTACTGAAGAATATGAAAGGGATGATGATGGTTTGTAATGAGAGCTACACGCTTTTTTCTTTATAGGAGATAAATGAAAATAACAAATATTTCATTCCCCGAGACGGAATTGAACCCACAACCGCCGCGTTTACAGTCACACACTTGCCACTGCGGTACGACTGACCTCAAGTAGGTATTTAATATTTAAATATGTAAAAATGGCTAAAAAATATGGTTACATATTAGGATAATAATATTTTTTTCTAATAAATAGTATTATTTTTGTATTGACTATAAAGTGTCATTCAGTCGACGTTTGGTGTACTTAAAAGAAAGTTTTTCCAAGACGGGGGGGCCAGTTGTGACGCAAGAGCACGCACGCACAAGCGTGTGACTGTTAACTCGACAGGTTGTGGTTTCGATTCCCAGTCGAGAAAATGAAATATTTAATATTTCATTTCTTTACTCTGGTGTAGAGCCAAGGCGCGATGAGTTCCGCCACTCAACAGGCAATTCCTCTAGAATTAAAATTAAAGTTGGGAGCGGAGTGTCTTAACACAGGGCTCCCTCTACCTACCCTGCAAAATGCGGGATATTCCGTGAAGCTGAAAAAAAAAGTTTTCAATTCACCTCATTCATAGTATAGTGCAAATGATTACCTACTACATTACATAAATTTCCTTAGACGAATTTGAAGATCATGAAATAGAAGCGTTAGATGAGACAACATGCATTTATTGTAATTTACAACTAGATTCTATAGAAGATATACATCATCATATACGTATTGTCCACGGATTGGAACCCAGGACTGGACGGAAGGTGAAGGAGTGTAATATTTGTGGCGCTTCCTTAAGAGATCTGGCTGATCATTTTAATAAGTACGCCTTTAGCTTTTCGTATTGTAATAGATATTTGTGTCTCTTTAACACGCTTTTACAACCATTATTTGAGAGAAGGAAATACTAAGCATTCCATGGATTCTCAGGGTCACAAGTTTAGAGCAGTGCCTGGGTCTTGGGATTTGAGTTTTAAGGGTAATTAATCCTTAAGTGCGACTAATTATTTAAAAGGGTCCCTCAAATATTATTTATTCAATTAAGTCAATACAAGTATACAAATGTAAGTAATGCCAGTTCTACAGGAAATTATTCTATGAGTACCGTCTTCGAAGTATATTATACCGTTGTTGACCATAGGCGTATCTAGAGATATCATCCAGAGGGTGTCTGAACTTTAGCTTTGAACAGATCTGTTTGCTTAAAAGTTTACTTATTTATTTTTTCTGGGCAATTTTTTTGTAACTAAAATGTGGGATGGGCACAAAACTATCCTGGGGTAGATGTGGCTTCAATTTTTTTTATAAAGATCTAATATTAGATTTATTTTTTTGACATTAGGTGTCATAATCAAAATTCTGACGCGTCAGGGCGACAGTACGCGTGCCATTTCTGTGATAACGTATATAATAGTAAGAAAGCTTGTTTCACACATTTGAGGATGAAACATGGTCGTAAGTTGTTTTCTTAGCTATTTAATAATAATCAAGTAGAATAGAATTAAAATAAAATACAAAAAAAAAGTAGAATATGCGGAGATAATTAATGGATACATCACTTGGTGTTCGATTTTAAGTTAATTTAATTTGGGGACTTCTTAATGACGTTAATTTAATTTGGGGACCCCTTGAGTTGAAGATGTCAATGGGTGGAGGTTCCTCGTACCGTCACGTCCGCCAGATGGTAGGCGGAACCTTCGTTTACCCCTTTTAGTAGTATAAAAAATATGGAAATTGATTAATAGAGAAAGTAAAACAGACAGAGTAAAACTTAAATTATAGTATGGACTAATTTATAAAATATCCGTATGTATTTATAAAACTCTTTTGTTACTGACAGACAATGAACAGACAAAATTACTGGCTCTCTAACACTCTCCAAGAATCCTGTTTAGAGAGAGAGTTCTAAGAGAGGATTTCAAAAAAATTCCTCAGTGGGAAAAAATGATTTTTATATTTTACACCACATTTAAATGTTTTAAATTTAAATCAATTATAATATTGAATCTTGTATAAAAATGCTGTATCGATTTTAGTAAAACTCTGTAACGATCATACACCAAAATATTCGTCACGTGATCGTAAGAAATGTCACATTTGTGGACGGGATTTCAGCCAAAAGCAAATATTGAATAATCATTTGTGGAAAGCGCACGGTTTTGAGGTAATTCCCCCAAATAACTTAACTTAATTAACGGTTTTTACGTTTTAATTTGAATTTCGAATTGGAAATTGTTATGTAATTATATATGTACGAGTATACTGTATAAATGTTTAAATAGAAAATAAATTAAGCCTCTGTTATTCCTATGTATAAGCTTTATTGTAAAATTATTTATGATATTATATTATAATAGGATAACTTTGCTATATATATTTTGTGATCTAAAAATAATAAAATATACATAAAAGGTGGAGAAACGCAAAGCGTTCTTCTGTCCCCTTTGCTCTGAGAAAGTAAGTTACGGCTCCAACTTTAGTGCTCATCTTCTCCATCAACACCAAGTGACCGAGGAAGTCGAACAATTGGAATTCACCACTATGGATGGTAAGTTAATGATTTGTATAAGGGACATTTAAAAACTTCATTATTTCTCCAAGCGCTTGTCACCAATTAAACATGTACATATACATTCGTAGCTAACTCTCCTCGTAGCTTCACGCTGTATCCCTTAATAGCAGTAGGCAGAAGAAGCCTAGTATAACAGATTTTGTTTTTCAGGCACTGCACAATTTACGAGACATTCAGTGTTGAATGGCGTAACTCAATACTGCGCTTTGTCTTGTTATCAGAGCAAGGAAATGTATATAATTAATTTCCCCGACCCCACAACCATTGAGTTTACAGTTAGATGATGGCCCACTGCGATGCGAGGGCCTTGTTTTTTATTCTTCAGTTACTCCAGACATCGAAAACCCTCCGAAACCCTCTGCCTACCGTGCTACAAGCGGGATACAGAGTAAAGCTGATAATGATTATTTTGGTGCAATATATATCTCTTGACATTAACATTGTCGATATATGTGATTTCTAAATTGTTTACATGTACCTAATTTCTTCATTTCTTCATAGATTTCCTCATATACAAGAGTGTAATACAAGAAGAAACTAAATTCCGTTTTCGTAAGACGACAGCAAGTAAACAAACTATAGAGGGGATTCGATCCCACTACATGTGTAGTCAGTCCGGGATATATGTTTACCAGGTAAGATTTAAAATTCAGCTGTTTTTAATAGAAATGACAAAGATTTCGGTTTTCGTATGTCTAACAGAAAGAAGTTCTCGTAAGCAACGACACGTTTAGCTTTGATGATGACATTTTCTTCTTACTTACTTGTCATTGGCTCCCTTTTTTGATAGTCAACAACTTTGTAAATAATATCGTAAATAAATTCATAGTTTTAAATTTCAAATGCCACGAGAAGCATTATGAAAACTGCATCAAAACAAACAAGAATAGGGTGCCTACACAACTATGGAAATAAACATTTTACACACATATGAGATCACACAATCACACATGTGATCACACGAACACACATGAGATTACACGTCCGCACGTGTTATTATATATGCTTGTACATCTAGTAATAGCGAGAGTTTATCGAGTTATATTTTCAGAGTAAGCATATTTAACATCTAGTTAATAGTTAAATGCTTTGACTTGGGCTATCTCATTCAGTTTCAATTGTTGTTTAAGGGCAAAGGTAAACGCCCAGCGCCGGAGAGGCAAATATACAAAACGGGTAAAGCGTGCCCCGCTCACATGATAGTCACTGAGACACTAGACAAGGTGTTAGTGACGTTTTACAAGACACACGTGGGACATGGGAGTAAGTGTTGCTATTCGTTTCTTTATATATATAATTTTAAGTTGCTTTTACCAGTGGTCGCGCAGAGGCACAGAGTGAGAGTAAATCAATTGGTTGTGGGTTCTATCCCCAATCGAGAAATGAAATATTTATTTTATTTTGTATTTCCATTTCTACGCTCTGGTGTCTCAGAATTCGACGTGAAGTGGGGAACGTAGTGTCTTAACACTAGGTTCCCTCTGCCATAGACAACATTCGAACAACATTTCAACTTGCATCTCTTTATTCATATATGTTCACATCTCACCTACGAGTCTCTATACAATTAAAAGTCAAACTTCAATCTCTAAAATCATAACATTTTAGCATGCCCCTACTACGAGCCCAGGGAACCAAAAAGGCCTAAAAGCGAAGAAACTAACGAGACTTTACTAATATGTGATACGTGCGGTGCTCGTCTACCGGCAGACCAGCTACATGCACATGTGAATGCCCACGGAACTCACATGTTTACATGTGATTTGTGTTCACAGGTATGAGATAGGGTAGGGTAAATAAAAGCTATAGTTAAATCTTAAAAAATATATTTATTTTACTGAAAAGAAATATTCGAGAGGTTGTATTTATGTTTTTAACAAAAAAAAATACAGTCGGATTTATAACCACCTTTTCTTATGAAAGTCGGTTAAAAAAACGTTTTTTGGTTCTAATATACAATTGACAATCTATAACATTTATTTATATTAATTAAATAAATTAAATAATTATTTCAAATTTTAGTAAATAATCCTACATTAATCTAATTACTAATATTAAATTATTAGCCATCGTTTCGTAATGTTGCAATGTGGTCAACGAGTCGTGGACGCTGAGGTGTTAGGCTTTCTCAACTTCTGCTCACTTGGGCCCGGCGGCCACGACTCGTCGATCGTACTGTCATTTTATTTCCTCGTTCAGGTATCTACCGGTAGAAAATGTTAAGATTCGTATGTAATTAATCATAATTTCATACTTATTTATATAATTATTAATATATTTTACAGTTATTTCAAACCGTTGAAGAATGGTCTCTTCATGTGAAAACGGAACATCATACTGAGGATTTAGTTTAGATATTTTTTATTACGTTTCTTATAGATTGCTTTGAAATTTCATATATAAATAATTTAATTTAACAGGATTAAAGGCTCATAAATAAATAATTATTACACAGTTATTTCAAGTGTTGCACTTGCGACGTTAAGTTCTGCCAGTCCACGCGCAATGTTTACAATCTGGGCAGTGTGCAGGGAACGAACTACTTAATGCCGAAATTAAACTATTTTCATTATCCAGTAAGTGCGGGTACAATCTCTGTATATCATTTTTTTAAATGTAACTTCTATGTTTGTTATAATTGTAAGGATTTGAAGAAAAGTTTGAATTGCCATAAAAAATATTTTATTTTAAGTTAAGATATTTTAATTTTTTTCTAATACTATTCATGTTAGAACAATAAATTTAAATGCATAAAAGTTTTATTTTCTAAATATGGTTTAATTTTGATCCCCAAAACTAGAAAAGAAGGAATACAATTCTGCTGAAGGGAGCCTGTGCTGTCTGTGGGTACATGGTAGGTATATCAGAAAAAAGTTATTGGAGATATTTATCAATGGAATAGAATCTGATTATCTGTGTGTTTGATAACGCTATGATCTCAGAAACTGCTTAGCCGATTTAAATGCAGTTTTCACTATTGGATTAGGTATTATAGCATTCTTCCCTTAAAATTTAGTTATTATAATCGGTTTACAAACGAGAAATTTATATCAATGTAATGTACTTCAACTAAATTACTGTAACAATAACAGTCTTTTTAATCAAATTGCCTCAAATTTTGGCGTTTATTGTATAAATTGAATATGTCTTTAAAATGAAAATGTTATGATATTTTCGTGTTCAAATGAGATAATTAGATAAATAATGCTCTAGTTCAAACGGGCGAAGCTGTCAGCGGGTGCAAGTAGAACAATATGAGTTAATATACTCATATATTTTCCTTGATACATTTTTCTATGAAAAACATTTATAATAAACGAAAGAACCGTTGAAATTATAAAGAATTTAGGTATGGGGGAAAATCTCAACTTTTCATATCATAGTGACTAAGGAAACGTAGTACGCGTATGAAACACGCCTTTAGCCACGCACCACGCAGAAATCAACGCCGCACTTTGGCATTATACTCGAAGGAGAAAATTAAAAATTATACATGTCCTGAGTGGAATTCGAACCCACAATCATCGCATTTCAGGTCAGGAAACTTAGTGTTAAATAAAAACTTCCTACTTCATTTTACTCCTCAAAATACTGTTATTTGTGTTATGTAAGAAAATATTTAACATCATCGTTACCTCTACTGAGAATCGAAGTGACAACTAAAGTGCTAACATTCATACACTGCCCTTTTATGACGTAACAGCAATTATTAATAAAATATAAAAAGACCCGCGTCCATTATCTAATTCGCTCGTCGATTTATTCGTGTTGTTATAACTTCTTAACCTGTTTTACGGTCACTGTTGTAATGTTACTATATTTGGGAAATTTACCAATTTTTTGGCTAAAATGATTGTATTATATCAATACAGTTACAGTTTTTCTATCGTCGATGAATAATATGCGACGTTAAACTTCGATATATAAAATACACAATATGGATAATTCAGAGCATAGAAAATATTGTTTGGTATGAATATATATATTTTAATTTATATAGATAATGTTTAAAATAATTATTATTACTACTTATTTAATCAACAAGATGTTTATAATCACATGATTTGTTAATAGCAATACAATAATTGGACGACACGACCTCGAACATGACCTTCCTATTACTTAGGTTAAGCGAACAGTGACGGGAATATTTGTTAACAATTTTATTTTACAAAGAACAAAGAAACGTTTGCTTGATAAAAAAATGTGAAAGGATTAATCTTTTATAATATACTAACTCCTTCTTGTAATAGTAAAAAATATGATCTGTGCTATATACGGGATACAGCGAGAAGCTAAAAAAAAAGAATAAGTGAAAATAAAATTCTACAGATACTCAAGTATTTAGATGATTATCGACTTTATATGGAATAAAAATTCACTAATCCTTTAATATTATAAATAGAAAGAAAAAACTGATGATTCAACAAATCAACACTAATAATGGCAAATGTATTACTTTGCGTGATTACTTTGTAAAATTTTGGTCACAGACACAGAAAATTGTATTAAATTCGTCTTAATAAGTGTTTCTGTTTCCAATTACACTAGACATCTATTGTATCTCTGACAGAGACATGATGGACACCTTGGTTAGATTTACAAGATGGGCGTCTGGTTAAGAAAGCAATTAAAAACAAATCAAATCACCTTCACGCTCTATCCCGCCAACTGCAGGGTAAGCAGAGGAGGTATAATTCAATTCAATAGTAAAATAATAATTTAATTTAAGGTAAACAGAATCTGCCAATTGGCAACACTTAGGTTTTTCCAACACTACATCATTATAAGAAGATACGTGAGTTTTAAGCATTGTTGTGTTATCGTAAAACAGTTCTAGTCAATTTAACTATGAAAAAACAATTGTAATAATAATATAAATGTAAATAACATTTATTTATAATGTTTTTCATACTTTTTGTCTTAGGTAAGTGTTTTTATTTCTTGTCAGTTTTAAGTTTATGTTTTTTTTTTCCTATATTTTTTTTGATACCTAATAATATTGTTGACGTTGACGTTTGCTTTTTTGGTAATTAAAAAAATGGATTCAAATACCAACTTGCAATCCTCCAGAATTCGGCGTAAAATTGGGAACAGAAGTGTATTAATGGGAACGGAGTATCTTAACACTAAGTTCTCAGGTTTTCTCTGCCTACCCTGCTATATGCGAAATATAGCATGAGGCCAGTGGAGATATGAGAATCAATCATTTTAAAAATATGTACGAGTATTATGTAAATTTTCCTACATATTATACATATTTGATCTAAAGTAAGATTCGAATATACACCTATCCTGGGGTCGTTCACCATTTAACTGCGCCTATATCAGTATGTCTAATTTGAACTTTGTCTTAATAAGCAATCGTGTTTTCCTTTTATATATTTATATATTATAATATAATATATTGTAAACGAGTGATTAACTTTATCATTGTAGTGTCTGTTAAATGTATAAAATTTATACATACTTAATAAACACTAATATTTTCATTTCCTCGCTCCGATTACAAGTCAAAGCGCGGCGTTGAGTTCCGCCATTCAACACACAATGTCAAAACTCGGCGAAAAGTAATGAACTGAGTGTCTTAACACTAGGTTCTCTCTATTTACCCTTCCCATTTAGAGTCCTAGAAAGTTAATTTATGGAACTCAAATTAAAAATAATTCAAATACATTCATTTCCAGTAGTAGAAATAAAACTCACAATTTATTTTATATACATATAATAGATTTTTCTTGGTTTCCTTTCAATTTAATTGATTACTTAAACAATTAAAAACCAATCATCAGCTATTTCTATTACGCAATTAATAAATAGCTCCTAAATCTTACTAATAAACGGGATTTCCCCGTGAAAAAGCCGGATACAATGTAAATCGGTCTTTATAAAATAATAACTATTTATTATCCATTAATGACGCATGTACTTACGCCTGACTGTTATGGCGGTAGTTGTGGGTTCTATTCCGAAGTGGGAGCAAATGAATTGTTTTCATTTCCTCACTTAGATATCAAAACGGTGCGTTGGGTGCGTGAACCAAAAAAAAACAGATATTTTTCTCTAAAATTTGACTGGAATCCTGAGAGCAAAGTATCTTCAAAGTAGGTTCTCGCTGCCTACCTTCCTTGCCTGCCTGTGGGAACTGAAGCTATGCTGGTGTTTTTTATTTATTTCTCTAAGACTAAAAAGAAATCTTTTTCAGTGGGTGTTTCACCATTATTTTCCTCATCTATTACTGTAAGAAGACCTAACGATTATTGCTCGTGAGTATTTTTTTGTTTAACGTTGTCATAGAATAGTGACTGTAAATGTAATTATTATGTTTAAAATTATTTTCATCCGTAAGCTGTAAGCAATGGTTGTGGGTTCGAGTTCCACTCTTTCAGAAATATTTAATATTTTTATTTCTTCGCTCTGTGACGAAGCAAAGCGCGGCGTAGAGTTCCGTTATTCAACACATGTCTTAATGAGAACGGGTTCTCCTAGCACTAGTTCCTCTGCCTACTCTGGTATATGAGAGATACAGGGTAAAGCTACAAAAAATCCCAAAGTTATTTTTGAAGTAATATGTAGTAAACTAGAGTACTATTTGGCTTTTTTTTTACTGAATAGAAGAAAAAAACGTGTAATATAGAGATTCCTCTTACATAATATTCTTGATTTTGTTAAATTTGTACCTTTTTTTGTTAAATAATAGACATGTATTAAATTCCGCATAAATTTCCAATATTTCAGACACGAAGACTTCACTTGCATGGATGGCGGTTGCGTTAGATTTGACAAAATCTGTGATGGCGTAAGAGATTGCCTTGACGGCTCAGATGAAGCTATTTGTTCAGGAGTGTAAGTATTAAAATCAAATAATCAATAATTTTAAAGTCTTATTCACACTCTAAAGTAATAAATATATTTTAGAAGACGTTAAAATTTGAACATTGCGGAACTCGAACCCGCGCCTCTTGTTCGACGTGCAAACGCTGATACGTTAATAACAGTCTTTTTAAAGTACACAAGAGTAACCCCTCAAATAGCCGGTATTATCCGAAACTAATGGATAATCCGAAATAATTTAATGTCCATGATCGAAATTAAAACTTTATCTTTAAAAATTTAATTTTATTTACGATTATCCGTATCCAGAACTAATAATATATAGATATTACATTTGTAACACCACTGCAACCTATTGGTTGTCCTTAACGTCAACAAAAACTAGCTTTTCTTGATTGATTTACTAAAAATGCTTTTTTCTTTCCTACCAATAACTAACACTATAAGAATGTTAAAAATATTAACTAAAATTTTTTTGATAAGATAAAAAATATTTTTAATTTTTTTTATAAAGCTAGTAAAAACGTAAACATATGAAGTGTGGATATGTCAAAACCATCCAGCCACAATATATCTATATATGCTTGAAAACCATAACCCTCTTTCTAAGGCAGTCGAGTACAAATTAGTTTATTTTAATTCCAGTTCATACGACGATTCTTGGATGAACAACAGAGTGAAACGTCAGTCCACCTGTCTGTAAGTGTGCTTGTATACTATTATTTAATAATCATTGAAAGGTTTTAGTTAGCTCCTAAATTATTTTGTCATCTACGAGTATCTTGGTAAAGGAAAAAATTTTAAGTTTTTAAATTTTTCGACGTTGAGTTCAACTCTACAAGCTCGGCTATTGGACGGTGCATGGGAAACGGAGTGTCTTAACACTAAATTTTCTCTGCCTCAGCAAAAAAAATACTAAACTCCATATTGACCTTACGTACTAAATTTTAAATAAAAAAACTAAATTCAGTCTTTTACACATTTTTTTTCAATTTGTTCTGTAAATCTTTTTTTATTGAATTCATGTAAAATTATAAATTCTTAAAGACATATACCATATTTTTTTCTGTTTTTTTTACAATATAATAACTATATCTCATTTTTCAATTCGGCACACATAAAAGTGTACAAAATTACTTTATTTGTTTTCAATTGTAATGTAAAAATTGATTTGATATTTTCACACTACTATGTTATTCATATTTTTTAGCTTCAAGTTGTATCCCGCACATAGCAGGTTACGTAGAGGACATCTGGGACCTTGTGTTAAGATACTTTTTTTCCATTAAGACACTTTTACTCTAAAATTTTCAAAGAATTCTGGAGAATTAAATATTTCATTTCCTCGAAGGGAATCGAACTCACAACCTGTCGCGTTTACAAGCTTGTACCCCTGCGCTACGACTGGCCTCACGTTATTTATATAATTAAAGATCAACCATTTATTACCACATTTAAAAAACCTCATTTCCACGCTATATGTGTATACATTTATAGCAGGATAGGCAGAGGGATAGGAACCTAGTGTCAAGACACTCCGTTCCCCACTTTCTGCCGAATTCTGGAGGCATTGCGTGTTGAGTGGCAGAACTCATCAACGCGCTTTACCTCGACAACAGAGCGAAGAAATGGAAATATAAACGTAAATAAATATTTCACTTCTTCGAGTGGCCATTGAACCCACGACCATCGAGTTACAGTGACACCCTTGTGCCGCTACGCATTTTTTTTTCCTGTAGAATGAAAGATCTTATGTAACAGCCAAACGTTGAACTTGATATAGCCGATGGCAAAATCAGTATACAAGAAGGCAGCAGGAGCAGGTGGAGTTACTGCAGAGATAATCGAATATGGTGGGCCACGCGTCTTGAACTTGTTCTGGTGTTTGTGCAATTTAAGCTGGAAATCATAAAGGGATATGCAATTGGACTTTAGAACAGCCTGTTTTATACAAAGATGATACAGTGCTCATTGCATCATCAAAATGCCAGTGTATTCATTTAAATCCGTTCAGAGGATTTTGCGTGAAAGTGGAACAAACATCCATTTTCACAAACTTTCACATTTATAATATTAGTAGGATGAAAACTAATGATGTAAATAATATTTCAGCAAAAATCAATGGCAATGCAGGGACGGCACGTGTATAGGTTTCGATGGTAAATGCGACGGTATCGTCGACTGTCCCGACGGCAGCGACGAGACACATCCTCTATGTCGGAAAATACAGTGAGTGTTATTTAAAGTTTCTCTTTCTTTCTCTAGCTCTGTATCTGTATCTCCCATACATCAGAGTAGGTAAGCCTAAGTTCCCCACATACTGTCTCAATTTTTTTTCAATGTAATAGATAGAGAAATTTTAATTATATATATATATATATAATAGTTCTCTCGATTGGGGATCGAACCCACAACCATTTTTTCCTTTAATATGCTGAAAGGAAATATAATACAAAAATCCCATAGATTCAAATTTCATTAAATTTAAAAATTTGTAACTATATTTGTATAATTAATTATTAAAATAGCAGCTTAATGTTTTCTTTAAATACCCGCTGTTTCCCACACTCAGCAGCATAGGCAGAGGGAACGTACTGTGTTACTTAGTGTTAAACTCAGTTCCCCCCACGCCCCGCCCTTTGCCATCTTGGAAACATTGCGTGTTGAGTGGTGGAACGTAAAGCCACACTCTGTTTGGCAACCATTGGAAAACTCCCTCTAGTGAAAATCGAACCCACAACTGTTGCGTTTACAGTCACGACAGCCTCAATAATAAGCATGGTAATTTTAACAGGTGTCAAAGCAATTGGTTCCGTTGTACGTACGGTGCTTGTGTTGACGGCACAGCACCGTGCAACGGTATACAGGAGTGCGCAGACAATTCTGATGAATTACTGCCTAGATGCAGGAATGAAACTGATGAAGTACGGTAAGGGATCACAGTTTTTCCCTAAAAAATAGTATATAGTAGGAATTTTAGGAAATAATATGTTTAACCTTAATAAGTAAGGGAGTACTTGAGTCTAGAATTTCTTTGCTACTTTTGTAATAACCGAATAGGAATGAATATACATAAATTTTAACTTATGTACCTACGAGTATATACCTAGATTCTATTTAGGCAACGTCTTTCGAAAAAATACAAAACAACGTGACGACATAACAAAAAATTTTGTCACTATTCTTACAGCGGTCAATTTAGATGTCAGAACGGACAAACAATACCCGCGTCACAACATTGTGACGGCGCTGTGGACTGTTCTGACGGATCTGACGAGACTATACGTGCCTGCGCCGCGCGGACATGCCCGTCATACGTGTTCCAATGTGCGTACGGCGCGTGCGTCGATCAGGGATCCGATTGTGATGGGGTAAGTGATGTTGTGTTAGTTAGGATTATACATAACTAGTGGACCCGGACGCGGCTACGCCTGCTTGAACTGTAAGAATATTATATAATATATTTATTTTTATAAGGATGAAGATGAATATCAGAATATCATTTTGGGTGACGTTTTCTTAAAACTACAAAGAAACTGCAAACCGTTGCTTAGCAACGACGGTTGTTATTAACATGGCAGAATAAATTGCATGTCAAATTAGAAAGTATTTTAATTTATCCGTATATATGTGTAATGTAATATTATATAGCCTATAGCACTTCTGAAGAATTCAGCTTTCATACAAAATAAAAACATAGTAAATCAAACAAACAAACAAACAAACTCTTCCGCTTTATTATATTAGTATAGATGTAATATGGTATCGAACTATGAATATAAAAGTCTCATCTGTTTATCAAGCTATCTGGAGATAAGGGTGAAGTTGAAATAAAAAATGACAATTGCAGAATTATTTATATCCATCCATTCATCAGCCTTTCAACGTCCACTGCTGGACATAGGCCTCCCCTAATTCTCGCCACTCCACCCGGTCCTGCGCCCTTTGAATCCAGCGGATTCCCGGATGATTATGATTAGCGGATTATTTATATATGATAATAAATAATCACATAAAATTTATTAAGTAAAATTTAGAGATTGGTAGGCAGTGGTTGATCTTCGACGACACTGTATCGATGATGCTGGAGCTAGGTCGTAGGGTGTGTATGTGCAGGTTGATGTCAGTGGACGAGGTAAAGGCGTATGCGGAGACCGTAGTCTGAACAGTCGAACGGGCGAACCTCTTTGCCTGAAGTTGAAACAAGGATCTCTCTGCTAATCATAATATGCGAAAAACGTGGAAAAATATATATAAAATGTGTATACCCTTTATGAAAAATGTAAAGTGATTTAGGAACTACAAAATACATTGCACTTTATGCCATTTTGGTTGGTTTGAGAAAAGATAGTTTAGAAGCTAACATCAATAATATAAAAGATGTTAAAAAGTTATAAAAATAATATAATCGTATTTTATTATATTACAGAAACAAGACTGTGCCGACAATTCCGACGAATCTGATGAACTCTGCAACAGAATATCGCCGGTAACAACGAAACCTGTCGTTACTCCAAGGTAACTTCAAATTAGAATCACCTTTCTTAGAATCATATTTTTAGGAGTCAAACCGATTTGCCATGACTTTGTTATTACCAAGTAAATCTAATCTAAATCAAGTTAAATTCAATATTGAAAATATAGTTATGTACATTGTACATATTAAAGCCAAATATAAGTAAATAGAAAAAACTCAAAGATTTTCTTGATTTGTATATATGTATGTAATTACAAATGAAATGAAATTATGTTTATTTTATGTCATTTTTTATTATTAAAAGAAAAGTTATTTCTTTCAGACCGTTACCACAAGGTGGTAAATGTGTGTTACCACAATACCCTAAACACGGTGCATATGTTGTTGTTGGAAACCCAAACACGAAACCAGGTCAAACGTATCCCAGCGTGTTTATTAACGTAACCTGCAATCCTGGCTTCGGTGTGGAGAATCATAGAGATTCATTGTACTGCTTTGACGGAATTTGGTCTGAGGAAATGCCTAAATGTGTTCGTGAGTATCTGTTTTATTGTCATTTGCTTAAGAACAACGTTAGGTTCTCTCTACCAAACTACAATACCACATAAATATTTCATTTACACATATGTTTAGGCCCATTCAAAAATTATTATATGTATATATTTTCATTAATTTTATGTTATGTTATTAATATTATTGTCATTATGTTTACTTAATTTTCTTTTTAGGCTTTTGCCGTCTATACCCAAATCCAAGTGTGGAATACCGATGTCTTATATCAGGTACTAATGGAGTGGAAGGTTCTAGAGAATGTGGATCCCTTGAAGCCGCTGGTACAGTGGTTAGACCCGAATGTCGAGCTCCTAACTATTATTCCGGAATATTACCATTCATGCATTGTATCGACGGAAACTGGGACTATATCGCCGTATGCAAACCAGGTGGGAACATAACAATAAAAATTAATGATTCCGTTGTTATTTATGTCACAAATTATGAAAAAAATACCAACATTGAAATAAATGCAGGTAAACAGAATGTTAGTATTGAAGGGAACGGTTTGAATGTTAATATAATAAATGTGGGTAACGCCACTGATATAAATAGTGTACAAAATAATTCAAAGAGTAACGGTAGCGGAATGTTCCCATATAACCCTAACGGTAACGTAACGAATGATGATACTGGTAACGGTAACGCTTCTACTAATCAAGATAATTCAATTTATGATATAGATGAAGGAGATTGGCGAATCGGTCAGGCAGTAGTCACACGACCAAATTATTTAAATTATAGAACTGATAATACTATACATAAACATACGGACAACCCAGTTATATATTTTAAGAATTAAATGGTTTCATAAATGTTATTTAAACTTGTATGTAGAAAAAAATAGTAATAAAAAAATAGTGTTTTTTTAAATAAAAGTTCATAAAAAATATTGTTATTAATATTTTCATAAAAGTAAATAAGTCTACTCTTGAAAAAAGATTTCACTTTCATTTGACGGTCATTTATGTTTAGCTATGTCTTGATGATATAAAGGGAAATAAAAGATACGTTACCGTTACCTATTTATATCATTTATAATGTACTAGCGACCCCCTTGCGGCTTCGCCCGCTTTTACTACTGGATTATTCATATAATGTATGTTTGTAAAGCACTTAAGATAATGTGAAAATTAATTAAACCCTAATGCAACCCGCATTTTCGTAGTTTCAATAAGGATTTTCCAATTGTTTTACACAGCAAGGATTTTTTAGTAGGTACCGTAATTTTAAATCTGTGCTACTAATCTTTTCAAGTACTTATTGAAATATTTTTAAATGACTATTTTTACATAGTTAAATGACTATTTTTAAACGGAAGAAATTATAAACAAAAGCCTACCTACTAATAACTACTACAAAAAATATGAAACCAAATATACTAATATGAAACAAAATATATATATAATTATCCAATACGTGCAAACGCATCTAAATCTTCGTTGCTATGCCTCTATACTGGGCGGGTTTTTTTTTCGAGCTTGTGGTTAATGCTGAAGAGGGTATTCTGTCCCTGATGAAAAGCAAGCACTACGTGGCTGCCTGTGAGGAAAACTAAATAGAATGCATTGGCCGGAAATCGAACCCGGGCCCGCGTGGCAGGCGAGCATTCTACCATTGAACCACCGATGACTGCTCATGACGCGCTTGTATAAGCAAGACGTCGCGCGTTTCGCAGCAAGGATGTTTTGATATTGTAACAACTTCTAAAGTACTTATTAAAATGAAAAACAGTAAAAGACAGTTTTGATCTACATTAAATGGACAACGTAACTAATATACTTATTTATATGCTGAGAGTAAGGGATAAGTAAAACTTGAGTCGGCACAGATGATGAGTCAACGGCGGGATGTGTCAACAATTAAATGCGTTTTTCTCTAATACTATTCGCAATTTCGAAATAGTGTAAAAAGCAAATTTTATCTTCGTTTAACGTAGAAAATTAATAAAGTATTTTAAAGGATAAGGATTAATACCATTATGGAAAAATATCCCTCACAATAAAAAATATATTGAAATTACTATTTTTAGACAGAAATATGATCACTACACGTTATTCTTAAAAGATAAAAATATGCTCTCGCGGACTTTTTTGTAGATCTTTTTAAGAGGAACAATACTCCAGTACATTATTTTCATGTAGTATTTACCATTAAAGCAGCGCATGCGCGAAAGTGTCTCAACGGGTAGGACTTTAGACACATTTATCGTATTTATGTTAATTTACATAAGAATGTACAAATAATAAACTATATATAAACCTTCCCTGAGAAATACTCGACCTAATGGTGAAAACCGCATAAAAATCCGTTGGGTGGTTTAGAAGAAGAAGAGTTAGAAAGTTCAGACAGACACGAAAAGCGACTTTGTTTTATAAGATATAGGATTTATTCAGCGTTACCAAATGTATAGTAAAACGTTCCTAAGTTAATAAAAAACAATATAGTTAATAAGAACTCTCTCTAATGATATATTCATAAAAGTAATTCTTAGTTATATATTTTAATATATATAATATATTTATTCTTAATTTCTGTCTAGAATAGTACAGTAATATATAATACAATAATTTGGTGACAAAAACCGTCTTAGTTATATTAGTTCTTCTATAATGTAATTAAGTACTTAAGAAACCATTATTTATTTAAAATATTTTAGATATTTCTAACAGTACGTACTCAGAAACACCACGTAGCATTTAATTGAGATTAATCTTCTATTTAATGGGGTCTGTTTACGAGTCATGTGGGAGTGATCGCTTGTAATTTATTATAAAATACATGTTTTACTAATATATAAGTATTTATTTTGTGATATTTTGGGGATTTATTTTACGAAACTGTTTTAATTTATTAAAAGGGTAAGCTTTCTTGTTTGGGTAACTTTGTTGCTCAATTGTATACTGACCAAAGACCTGGTTCTAAAACAGCACAGATTTTAGGTCATAGCTTCAATTTCTATCCAGGATTTTTTATTTTGTGTGTGCATTTAAGTACTACTTAATATTTAAGTTTATTGTGCAATAGTGAGGTAGCCTAGTATGAAATGTCCAAAGAAATTATATTTATGTAATTTTTATATGACCATTTATAATTATTGTACCTAATAAATAATGTAATGTTAGAAGGATGAAGTGTTTCTTTTCAATAAATTTATTCAATTCGATAAAATTAGTAGTTTGTTTTCTACCTTCATCCTCCATCCTACTAACATTACCCGTCCAGTAATTTACTTTATTAAAAAAAAATTAAATTAAATCAGTTTCACGCTGTATCCCGCATACAGCAGGGTCGCTGTTCCGCGCCGTTTTTGCTACATTACTCAAGGCATTGCGTGTTGAGTGAAGGAATTCAACGCCGGGCTTCTTGCCTTGGTGCTAGAGCAAAAAAATTAAAATATTAAGGAATTCATTCATTTCCTCGAGTGGGACTCGAACCCACAGCCGTCGCGTCACAGTCACTCCCTTATGCCCCTGCGCCACAACAGCCTATAATTAACTTTGTTACTACTGCGTTAATTGATTTTAAAATGAAACAAAATCACATAATCGAAGTGCTACGATGCCACAGAGACATCAACGTCATGTTTTAAGTAAAAAAATAAAATATGATCTTCATTAACTAGACAGGGAGCTTCTCTGTAATTTTAGATACATTATATCAATAAAAACATTAACAAAAAAAAAATTTAGAATATTAAACAAAATATACCTACATACATATTGATACAGTCGCTGTTTTGATACAATCAAAATTAGATATAGAATATTGTTTTACAATTTTTTACCCACGGCCATGCCCGTTTGGTCAAATGAAAAGGTCCAAAGGTCACTTCGACTGCAGGTAGTAGGTACAGGTGCAGTGCGTTACATCGAATCATCGATTAACATGATGTTATATGGCCTTTCTTGGTCTATATGTTATTCCACACTTAAGAAAGACAAATATTTATTGAGAAAACGTATAAAAATTTAAACGCAACGGGATTTGTATAAGAATTTCGACGTAGCTCGATGATAATGTATTTTTCGGCTTAGTTGGTTGGCAGAGCTCTTGGACGGTTTCCAAAGCAATTCAAATCCCTACGTTACATACTACGTTCTTCTACGTCCACGTTCAAATTTTTATACATTTTCTTAATAAATTCAAAAAGATTTTTTTCAGTTAGGACCAGAACTGAACAGTTCAAACAAAGAAACTGTTTAGGCTTATATTATCGTATATTTCTTAAAAATTTAGATTTGAACACATAATCCAATGAAAAAATAATAAGAAAACAATATATTTTTAAGCCAAATTCAATAATTTCAGAAATTTTTAGTTACAACTTATATTCTATTTGCAACATACGTATATTAATCATTTAAAAAAACATATATTGTTAAAAAATGTAGAAGAATATGGATGTAACAATATAGGAACTTTTGGTTTAATGATTAGAATTCAGAACGCTGCACGTTCCTCTAGAGGCGCGGGTTCGAGTCCCGCTACGTTTATATTTTTATATTTCCTAAAAATGTTTTTCTTTTTATAGTACGAATTAACAATTTAAGTATATATAATAAAATTTAACTTTTTTTAACAGAATGCGGTACAATAACACCGGAGGGTATACAACTAGTGATCGGCGGTAAGACTGCGAAACGCGGGGAATTACCGTGGCACGCGGGGATTTACTCGAAGAGCACGACGCCGTACATGCAAATATGCGGGGGTTCTATTATTAGTACTACTATTATAATATCAGGTAAGTAAATAACCTGTAGATGATCCAAGCAAATAATACTAAGTACATAATATGAATACATCAAGTAATATTGTCAAAAGAACGTACTCGTACCCGATAGTTTTTGTAATAGGTTTTTTCATACAAAGGCGGCGATAAGTATCGCCAAATAATAAGGAAGAAATCTGTATTAAGAATTAAATCAAAGTAGAATTTTATAAAATTTTTTTTTGCAGCTGCTCATTGTTTTTGGAGTGACGTCACAAAATTGCAGCCTGCTTCCAACTACGCGGTGGCTGCGGGAAAACTTTACCGTCCTTGGAATAATCCTCGCGATTCTGATGCCCAGAAATCTGATGTAAGTACGATTTAAAATGGCACTCTAATTAAATGAAGTTTAAGAATTGGAAAAGAAAGTAGCTTCGCACTGCATAGCAGGCTGAGGGAACCTAACACACTCTATTCCTCACGCACTAAAATGCCATATAATACACACATTTGGTGTCGGTACCAAGTTAAATATATGATATACTAGATGCACCCGCGGGCGGCCCCGCCTGCTGGAACTAAAAAATAAAAAAATATATATGATATAGAAATTAAAATGTTAAGGGTGGACAACCCTTATCACTGCAGGGTATGAAAAATAGATGTTGGCCGATTTTCAGACCTACTCATAATATGCTCACAAAATTTCATGACAATCGGTCAAGCCGTTTCGGAGGAGTACGGGAACGAACATTGTGACACGAGAATTTTATATATAAGATTATGTTCCCTAATATAACATCCAATTTTGTTTCACAGGTAGCGGAAATAAAAATTCCATCAAGATTTCAGGGCTCCGCAGCGAACTTCCAAGATGATATAGCCCTAGTTGTGGTGGTTACACCGTTTACTTATCAAGTGTACATACGCCCCGTCTGTATCGACTTCGATGTGATTTTTAACAGGCAGCAGTTACATGATGGGAATATGGGAAAGGTAAGATAATTAATAAAAAAATATCTAAAAATAAATCTAACAAATAGAAAAGAACTGACAATATTTTGGCTGGTAATATACAAGCATAAATCTATAAATATATAAAATGTATTAGGCTTAGGGTAATTATACGTGACCTATAAAAAAACCTTTTTTGTTTATCTTTTATCTCATGGCTTCGTGAATTAGTTTAGAATTTAATAAACTTTAACAATTTACAACAGGTAGCCGGTTGGGGTTTAACAGAAAAAAATGGTGTCGCATCCCAAGTACTGAAAGTAGTAGATCTTCCCTATGTCAAGATAGAAGATTGCATCGCCACCTCTCCGCCGGGCTTCAGAGAGTACATCACTAGTGACAAAATATGCGCTGGTTATACTAATGGTAAGTGAGAAATTTAAAGTAGGAACAGAAACAAATTTAAAGTATCAATTGCGAATTTGAAGTTTTTATATACTTTTATATTGTGCATTTAAGGCGTAAAAATATAAGTTTCAATGGAAAATTCTATTGCTTAAAAATCAAAATATCATATACCTAGGCTCAATTTATGTAAAGATTTTTATAATTAGCTAACAACAAGTTTAAGCAGGCGAAGCCGAATTAGATCAATAGTAGGTATATAATATTTATTCAGTTTTAAAATATTTTTCCTTACTTCTTCCAGGCACAACACTCTGCCAAGGCGACAGTGGCGGAGGGCTCGCCTTCGCAGCCCAGGAGAGAGGCACCCAGCGTTACTACCTTCGAGGAATCGTATCCACTGCCCCTCGAAACGATGACTTGTGTAATGCTAACACTTTAACTACATTTACTCAAATTGCCAATCATGACCATTTTATTAAGGAATTTTTGTAGATAATGAAAATTACATTAGAGTAAAGAACAAAATGTGAAATTAATTAAAATATAACTCAAAAGTTTGTAGGATTATAAGCGATTGTGATTTGTTTTTATTTTGGATACAGTGTCTATTTAGATATTATAGTAATACAAAGAAATGACGTCACAAGTTACTAAATAAGATTTAGTAAAAAATACATAGAAAATAAATAAAAAAAGATATATTTTAAATATTCTTTACACTTACGTTATGTTCTTAATTGTTTAATAAATATCATTTATTTGACTCTAAAATTTAGATACATATTCTGAATATCAATTTAGATAAAAATAAAAGAACGTAATAAAAATATTATAATGAAAAACATTTATTAACCAATCTTGTCAAAATTAAATGAAATTAAATTATTTGATATACAGCACAAAACTAAAGGAACGTCGGTAATTATAATTAGGTCATTTCTTTTTATAGAATCTATATCTCAAATTTTTATGAAAAAACAAAACGCTTAAATCTTTAAAGCTTCTTTAAAGCTTTACACTGAGCTCAAACCTATTGTGATTATAGTTTTTTTTACTATTTTTTTAATAAATGTACAATATGTTATGTTATTTTTTTATTTTTACGTTTCCTGCATAATCCTGTAGGCAGAGATAGTCTATTAAGACACATCGTTCCTGTTGAGACTCCAGTTTCTGCCGAATTCTCGCAGCATTGCATGTTGATTGACCAGAATGAGTTACCAGAGCGAGTAAAGGAAAATATGAAATTCCCCCGACTTGGAATCGAACCCACGAACGTCGCACTGGCCGTGTTTTTTGTACCCATGTAATTTCTTTTAGGTAAAGACTTCTCTACGATTGGTGCTTTTTCAGTATTTTACCTGGTATAGGCAGAAGCTGTTTAAATATTCTCATTTTTATTGTAACAAGTTCATTATCTCAACTAGAACTCGTATTAAATTTATTAAAATTCGTATTAAAATATTTTTTTTCATTATAGTGCCTTCACGTAGTATTCAAAATTATAACAACAAATTTCTGAGAATAAAACCCATGAAAATCAAAACTATAAACTTAAATAGCATAAATAGGAAGAGGTAAAAAATACAAGAAGAAGTACAATAATAATCACATTTTATTAATACTTAAAAGTTGATATTTTTAAAATTTTACTAACAAATATACAAATCAATCAGAAAAAAATATTCCCTTCTGCGTTTTCCTCTCTAGTTCCAGGTAGGTACAGTAGAAACTCGATTAACCGGCCTAATCGTCGATATTCATTCGGATAATCGAAAATCCGGATAATCGAAACTCTTCAGAAAAGTTGGTTTTGTGCATACGTAGCACAAAATTATTATATGTCTATTAAAAGTAACATACGTAAAGCACACGAAATCAACGTTTATTAAGAACTTATTAACATTTTCCCACATACGATTTATACACATACTTATTTACACACATATAAATTTTCTTAGGTTTCATTGTTAGGTTGTAAAAAAAATTATCGCCGTTGATAGTCCGGATAATCGCGAATCCGTATAACTGAGGGCCGGATAATCGAGTTTCTACTGTATTGCGTTAACTAGGTAGGTAGGTGGTGCAACTCAACGCCACGCTATGTCTTAAACAAAAAAGCAAAATGAAAATTATTTAAATCCAATATTGTATGATCATAGGAATATAACCCACAACCATTACAAATTAAAATATAGATACTGTCACACTGTGCCATGCTGTCCTTTGTATATACATCAGTATTTAGGTAATTCTATTTCAAATATATTTTATATAAATATAATGGTAGATTGTTCATTAAACAAAAAAATGCATTTAAATTTCATAGTTTAAAACAATACACATATACCAATTACATTTAAAAATGTTATAAAATATAGCATAAAGGCCCCTATCGGCCCATATGCTATATTTTCCCGAAGCGACTTTTGTTATGGGGGGGGGTCTATTAAAAGCTCAAACAATACTCAATATTAATAAAAAACATGTAAAGTTATTTTTTCTCCTTTTCATTTAGTTTCATATTCTGTCATGAGGGGCTAGTCGTGGCGGAAGGGCGTGTGGGTTCGATCACCACTCGAAATAAAATATATATTCAAAATTTACATTTTCATGTTTTCACTCTGTTATTAAGTTAAAGCTCGGCGTTTAGTTCCGCTGCTAAACCCGTAATGACTGAAGAATTTGAAAAGTGGGGAACAGAAATATTCTGTAATGGGAATCAGAATATCTTAACACAAGGATCTCTTTGTCTCCAAGGCTATATGCGACATACTGCGTGAAACTAAAAAAAGACACTATTCACGAGTTTATTCGAAGGCATATAACGTTCTATGACAATTATGAGTATAATAATACAAATAAATGCAATAATAAATCTATGTACCTACTGTGTTCTTAAAATTACATTAAGAATATATTTTCTTAAACATATACATGATTTTGATGTATTATGTAAAAATATTATTTAATATTAAAATATGTATTTTAGCGTAATTTTTTTTTTATTTTTACGTATAGGACAGTGTAATTGATTAAACATTTAATACGAGCTTATATTCTAAACATATTTTGACAATATTAATGTATTTTATATATTTATCGTTTCCTGCCATTTTTCTTATAGTTAAGCGAGGTATATAGGGAAGCGAGGGAACCTAGTGTTAAGACACTTTGTTCCCTAGTTTCCATCAAGTTTTCGAGACATTATGTGGGTTTTGGCGAAACTCAACGCCACACTTTCTCTCTTTCGTTACCAGAGTGGGAAATTGAAAAAAGTGTAATAGTGATAATCGAACCCACAATGGTCGGGTTAATATTCAATATAACTTTATTTTTATCTAAATGCATTCCCCAATCCTTTTGTAAGAACAACCTAGTGTTAGGATTAAAAGTAAATAACAAACAGACGGTTTTTTTATTCTTAAAAATCTTATTTTTGTAATAATATCATAAAATTACCAAAAAATATAATATTTATTGCTTAAATTTCGAATAATACACATTTATAACAAATTCGTTAGTTGCTATGTTAATACATTTACTTTCATTAAGACATGAGGCCCCTCTTCAAGAGGGGGCCTGAAATTACAATTATCTACTAAATTTAATACAAAAAAAATTATAATCGCCAAATATTTTAAATAACAAACAACTTCAACTAAATATGAATATTGTTTAAGCGAAAAAAAATATATTAACATTATACAAATGCAAAAACCGTGTTAAAAATAATAAATTATATATTTATAATATGCAGTAGAATCGCTTATACTTTAACAATAATTTTAAGATATAGAACACATTTTTATAATTTAAACATACATAAGTATGTTCAAATATTAGAAAACGTGAAAGAATGAGGGTGGATGTTTCTTCCACTTCCACGCAAAATCTACGGAATAGATTTAGATTAAAAGAGATTAAATTTAGATAAAAAGACTCAGTAATATAGCTTATACATCAAAATAACACATAGGCTACTATTTATATAAATTTCAATAATTTCCAGAGTATAAAAACCAAGATAAAACTAACTTTGTTTTCGTCAATTCCATTCCATTCCATTCAAAGGAATATGGACCGAACACCACAAATTAAATATTATATTATCATTTTATCTTGAATATCTTACATTTGAATCTACAACCATCGTTGTGTCAGAGACATCTTAACTGGGCACTAAGACTACAGGATTGTAATAACATATTGTCAATTTACCTATTTAGTCCAACATTAATCTAAGTATATTATTGATTCTAATACTACTAAGCTAAAGAGTTCGTTTGTTATGTTGCGTTAATCTCAGAAACTACTAGTTAAATTTAAAAATATAATAATTTGAATTGTAGGTTGAAGTCTCAACTAAAATGTAATTTAATTGTTTTTTTTTTACATAAATACTTAATTTTAATTATAGCAACTAAAACCTTTTCTTTAAAATTACTTATAACTTTTTCCTCACATTTTCCAAGTTCTGTTTTTAAACATGTCACTCAATTAAAAATTAAAAAAAAACTCATTTTTACTTTACTTACACAATAAAACACTATTAAGTACAAGATAAGAAAACAGAAAAGCACAAAAGGCCCTCTATCACTGCGATGTCTTATTAAAATTATAAGAATATCGTACTTTTTAATTTAAAACGGCAGTTAAATCCGTAGTTAAACCACCATTTATTTTCAGAATTTTATGTGTAAGTATTATTATAGTTTATATCAGTCTCTAAACCGGGTGTGTAATTCTCTTGATGTCAGGTATCGAAAGTGCGAGGCATATACCTGGTTGTTAAAAAAAAAACTTTAATTGTATATATCAATAGGCAGAGAGAAACAAGTGTAAAGATATACCGTTTCTCATTTTCCTCTGCCTGTTGAATGGCGAAATTAAACGCCGTCGATGGCCTTACCAGAGCGACGGAAGGAAAATAATTTAAATAATATAATTATTTCCCTGAGCAGAAATCGAATCCACATCCATCCATGTTTACAAACAAACTGCCTTAAAATGTTCATCAACGATTTAAAACAGGTATACAATTTTATAACACTTTTTTATCAGCTTCACGATGTATCCCGCACACCGCAGGGTAGGCAGAGGGAACCTAGTGTTAAGACACTCCGTTTTCTAGTTTCTGTCGAATTCTAGAGGCACTGCGTGTTGAGTGGTGGAACTCAACGCTGCCCTTTACCTCGACGTCTCGGAAATATAAATATTAAATAAATATTTAATTCCCTCGAGTAGGGATCGAACCCACAACCAGTCGCGTTTACAGTCACATTTTGTGTCCCTGCGCCACGACCGGTCTCTAAAACACTAACACAAGCGTGCAAATGTAAGCGCGACGGGTTGTAGGTTCGACTCCCATTTAACGAAATAAATGTCTATCTCTGGTGCGGGATACAGCGTGAAGCTAACAAAATGTATATTTAGGTACCTTAAAAGATATTTTTTTTACAGTTTACCTTTATAAAAATAATAACTTACCTAACACCAAAATCGTGAATTCTAAACACAGCATAGTGTACATTCCTAAAAACTGGGTAAAAATGATCCACAGTCTCAGTCAGCAGTGTGTGACATAGTTTCGGGTTCGATTTCATATTGGGATACTCTATGTCCCATATACTTTCAAATGAACAACCTTTTCTATTGAACAATAAATTAAAATATTATTTTAACTTTATTTTATTACAAGTGCTAAAACCCCTAACACGGATTTATAAGTAAAGCGAGCAAGGGTTTGTAAGCGAAGCAAGCGGGGGTTTATGAGCGGAGCGAGCGAGAGTTTGCAAGCGAAACAAGAGGGGGGATTTTTGAAGTATTTAAAAATTAAAATACGTACTTGCTCTTCCCATAGCAGTATTTGGTTTCAATTATTAGATAACTTGCTTTTAATTTAGTCAATTCTTCATAGTAATCGTGCGGTAAAAATCTGCCATACACTTTGTATACAGAATATGCGCGGTTTCTAAAAAGAAATAATTTATATTTAAACTATATTCTTGCTGTATCTCACATACAGCAGGAACGGCAGAGGGAACCTAGTGTTAAGACACTCTGTTTCCCACTTTTGTTGAGTGGCGGAACTCAACGCTGCGCTTTGCCTCGACATCAGAGCAAAGAAATGAAAATATTAATAAATAATAATTCATGTGTTCGATTAGGAATCGATTCCCACACCCGTCGCGTAACAGTCACACCCTTATGCCCCTGCGCCATGACGGCCTCAACGTTTATAAAAATCTTCCAAAATCCATCGAAATCATCTAAAATCCCCCACTTACCTTGCTTCCACGTGTTCATAATGAGGATGTGCCACTATAGGTCGTCTGGTCGACAACATGACACTGGCAAGCACGGGCATTGAACCTGCGAATGCCACATTACTAGTCTCCTTGGAAATCCATTGAAGCAATTGCTCTTGAGGGTAATCGCTGAATTCACCTACAAAAGCATAAATATTTTAAAATGTCTTAACACTACATTCCTTTTGCTTACGCTGCTTTATGCGGGATACATCGTGAAGCTAAAAATATCAACATAAAAAAAACTAACATCCAAATAATAATCAATCAATCAATCAATATAGGAAACTTTATTGTTGTTATTCCACACTAAAGATATTTAAATATTTTATATAACAATTTGACAAGACAAAGCGCGGCGCAGCGTTCCATATTTTCAACATGAATTGTGTCAAAAATATGCCTATCCCACTTTGCGCAGGATACAGCGTGAAGCTACAAAGATTCTGTGTTATCAAGAGATACATACCAATATGTGACATTTCGTGCGATACATTTTGTGAGAGTTCCCTCAATATGGGCAAAATTGCTATGGCCCAAAATATGGGCACATATTTTGCAAGGGCTTTTGGATATCTGTAAAAGGAAAAAGAAATAGGTAAGAATAGAAAGAAAAAAGAAAAAAATACAAATTGTTTTCAATTTTCTTTTCTAATACACAGAAAATTTGGCAACGACCATAAATTGATTAAATATACAAAATAAAGTGTGATAGTAAAAGAAAATACTTACATATTATAATTCCGATTAGCTATAAGAGAACATACCAAACACATTTGCGTAGAAAACAACAACTTCAACCTCATCACAAACGCCGCCATCACACCAAAAACAAACATCTGCGACAGATTATAAAAAATGGCCGGCTCTATATACAGATTCTTTAAAAAAAACAGGACTACATTCTTCATTTCATCCAGTTTCTTCATTTTACCGTTAAATGAGGATAGGATCACATCCATGTCTTTTCGTTCTTTATTTTTGACATTTTCGGAGTTATTTTCAATGCCGCTGTCATCATCATCTCCTTCTGTTTCTTCTTCTTTAACCAAATCATTTATTTCCTTCTCACATTTGGAAACAGCATTGGAAACCCAATAGGAGACCACGTTAACACAAATGAGTAACACAAAAGGAATTAGCATAGATTTTGACATATTTCGAATAGATTTCAATGGCAGAAAATCGAAAACTTCTGAGCAAGTATAAATTAAAGTGTGAAACGTTTTATAATCAGATATTTTCGAATACAGAATATCCCACACGTGGGAATCGTCTTGGACTTCTAGAAAATCGCATAAAATCTTCTTTAGATACAAGGACGAAGTAACAGCGAGTAAAAGTCTTAGAATAACTAGCCAAGTTTCTACGAACAAATCCAATTTAGTCTTGATATTTATCCGAAACGTGCTGAATAATAAGCAATAAACAGATATTATTGCGAAAAACGACGTGTACAGAGAGGTTTTGAGCATATCATTGCCTTGGAGAAGGAGTATGGCCGTGTGAAGACCACAGAAGTGGGAATGAAGGAAGATGGACAGAGTCTTCGTATCGATTATCCTTAATTGCTCCATTACGAAGAAAATTGCTGTTTGGGTAAGAAAAATGAACTGAGTAAACTGCCAGAATAGGAGGCAGAGACTGTTCGTGATGAATATACCGACCTAGAATGAAAAATATATTATTATTATTATGTTAGCTGACTCGATCATTCATGACGTAGATCTCTGTTTTGCCGAAATCTTTCTAAAAAGTATTTTTTTTATATTTAGTACACTAGTATTTCATACTTTGCTTCGCGTGCCCATTCTACAGGATTTTGGTTATTTAGTTATTTCCAGTTTTGGCAAGTAATACAATAAACCATATTTTTTACACGACAACAAAAAATATATTTTTTTAGCTTTAATCTAAGTTAATATGCATGTATTAAATTGATTGTGGGTTTAATTGCCACTCGGGGGAATGATGTAATTTAATATTTTCATTTGCTCGCTCTGGTAACGAGGCATTGCGCTTTCATAGAAAAGAATACAGCGTAAAGCTGAAAAAAAAACAACAAAAACCGCCAACCATCGGTAATTAGCACCAGTAGTCAATAAATTTAATGCCATTTAAAGGTAAATTAACCACTCGCTTACCTGTAACTTCAATACTTTATTCTTATTCTTCTCCCGTAGTTGCAGAGTGAGAAGCCAAGTTTGCAATAAAAGAAGTGGCGCTGCCAAATTTTCCCTTTCATTTGGTGCCCACTGCACTCTTGTACATTCGGCGTGGTTGGCAAAATATTGTACCACTGCTAAAACACCGCCTAGAATGCTTTGGCTGGAAAAAAATCGGGAAAAAACACTTAAATAACCAAAAACCAAACACTTAATTAATATATAGAAAAACCACATCAAAGAGTCAATAATCAAACAACAAACAAAATTCGCCACATCTCGCTTACTCACCTCAAAACAGACGCGTGCACGAAAAGGACAGCAACGGTCAGACCGGCTAGCCACCATATAACTTCTAAATAAAAGTAAATAGGCTGACCAATTCCAATACAGCTCTCTATCGGTGGGTGATCGTCACCACGTTCTATTAGATGACACTCTTTATGAGTGGAGTTTAACCACGGCTCGAAATATCGGTACATCGCACCGATTATTACCTGGAATATTATTTAGTCTTTATGGATATATGTATATATAGGTACCATAAGCATGTATTAAATATTTAATTCATGCTTTCACTGGCTTGCACAGTGGGTCTTACCTCTGGATTTATATTGAATCTGTTAAAAGCATTTACATCTTTAGGGTACTCAACTAATTGATCATACATAATTTTTGTAATTCCACTAGCAAATGTCTTTTCCTCGACAATAGTTTTGTAATATGAATAATAGAAGCCCATTTCCGTCCGTAGTGACATCTCTCTCTCCAAATCAGACAGATAGGAGAAGTTTCGATCATTCTCAAAAAGGTTAGATACATATTTGTAATGAATGGATCCAAGTAAGATTGCTGTAATAATAAAGATATATTTTTGGTAATTTTATTTCTGTATTATACTTGTTACAATTTGTTTCGGTCTATTAATGTCATCTTGAATATATAATGCTCACTGAAGGAAATTGTTTTTATTTCTCTGGTCTTTAAAGATAAAACTTGAGTTGATGTTGAGTTTCGACAAGAGTTTGAGTTTGAGTTTTGAGAACAAGTTGGCTTATTTATGTTTTACATGTCAAGTATAAAAACATTATTATTAAATAGACATTGTCGAATTCAATAGTCAGTTCATTATTTTAGTATATCCATAGATATTTATTTTTACTTAATATACTATATTAAGTGCCATCAATCTTGACCTATACAATAACTTTTTTTGATTCGTTTACCTTTTATCTCATGCCTTTGTGAAAAGGGATAGGTTTCCTCTGCGTACCCTGGTATGTATGGGATAAAATGAAGCTGATTTTCTATATATATCTTTTATGTTCTATACACAATATGAAGTAAGTTAAATTAATCTATTAAGCAGAGAACAATGATCATTTGACAATAGAAGACCTCAAATCAAGACCTCAGGTCTTCTATTGTCAAATGATCATTGTTTATAATTATTAAGGCTTATATGTTCTTAACCGTTGAAGGCATTAACAATCTAGGTTTTCTATAATGATTTTTAATAGTAAAGTAATTTACAAAAATAATCAGTTTGATACAATTGTTAAGCAATTTCTTTACTACAATGATATTTCAATGTTTATAATATTTCATTCAAAGTTTTAAATGAAAGTTAGAAGAATAGTAAAATTTTAAGATAATATTAACTATTTCGCATATTAAATGAAATCATAAATAAGTTTTAAATGGAGTAAAGAGTCGTACCAAGTATTATAATCAAAATATTTTCACTTATTTTCTTTCCATTATATCTTTGTTCATTACTTTGGTTTGGAACTTCAGATTTATCACCCATTTTGTATATTTACATACTTTTCTTTATATTATAAAATATACAATTATCACTTTTCTTATTTAAATATTTGGAAATACCGATAATAAATCGATTTCTTTACAGATGACATTGACATCTGACGTGATGTCACATGTGATGTTTATCGAGTGATAGTGTTGCTATATTTATAAAAATATAAAAAAATATAATTTTTTAGACAATATATTATGTCTATTTTTCTCAGCTTCACGTTGTATTGGGCCTTAGCGTTTCGAGTAACTGCCAGTATCGTGATCATTTGGAAAGCAAGGCCAAGTTAGCCTTAACAAAACTAGGAGTCATGAGTAGAGAGATACGGTATTTCACGCCAAAAGTTTACGCCTAAGTTCGGTCTATTATATCTGGGCTGGTGCACCCAAGTATCAGCTGACGTATTTAATCGCATACAACTTAGAGTCGTTCGAATCATTGGGGACACAAGGATCTGTGAAAGGTTTGACACATTGTTCATGGGTAGTGTTCTGGAGAACTGTTTGACCTGTTACCTGCCACCGAATTTTCTGACCACACAATACGTGACAAATTCAAGTATCATAACCATCTGGATACGTGTCTTTCAGTCGTGTCTTTTTCCATAAAAAAATCTTCACGCTGTATTCCGCATATATAAATACGGCAAGAAGAGGGAACCCAGTGTTAAGACACTCCGTTCCCCACTTTCTGCGTAATCTGGGGGCATTGCGTATTGGCAGAGTTCAACGCAGCGCTTTTGCCTCGACACCAGAGCGAAGAAAATGGAAATATAAATTGAAGTAAATATTTGATCTCCTCGAGTGGGGATCGAACCCACAACCAGTCGGTTTTACAGTCACAACTTGTGCCCCTGCGCCACGACTGGCCTCAAGACCTTAATAAGATTTTAGATTTTTGCAATTACACATTTTTATTGAAACTCTAACCGGATTAATCGCGTATATTTAGTATTGTACATTTTATGAACACTTGGCAGTAGTACGTGTCCACGAGAAGACTGAGGTAGCATGTGCCTGCCAGTTGACATCATTATTCACTATAATATACTTTAAAGATATCATACTACCACTAACTAGGTATTTCTTAATTGCCAGGATTCAAGGTTTTAATTTAACTGATCTCGAGGTTTGCGTGATCATAAAAGGCAGAACTCAACGCCGCACTTTGCTTCGTTACGAAATTAATATATATTTAGTTTTCTCGAGTGGGAATCGAACCAACAACCTATCGCTTTTACAGTCGCACCACTGTGCGCCAAGGTTGGCTAATTAATAATTCTTGGACAATAAAACACAAAAGAAATTTGTAAAATTATATAATTGTGACAATGCGTTAGGTTATTTCTCTTCAATTTTTTTTGCGAATAAGTCATTAATTTAAAACAAAAGATATTTAATGCACATTCTATGCGTTTTAATAACATTACCAATAGTGTACAGGTCGCCCTTAGTTTGTGAGATATTATAATAAAAAATGTAGTGTAAAATAAAATTATGGCCGACCTGTTTAATAATAACTAACTTAAGAACCGGGAACATTTTCTAACAGAACTTTTGTAATAAATTTCATTATTTTTCTTTTAATAAATAAATAATTTAAATTACAATAATTTAAGCACAGATAAAAAAAACTAAAAGTGTATATATTATAGAACAACGACAGTTCAAATATTGAAATTTATAACAATGGAAATTCAAATATTGAAATTTATAACAATGGAAGATTTTAAAAAATACATTTAATATAATTAATATCACAATTACAGCATAAAACAGTTGATTTATGAAAGAATTATGCCCAAAGCAGAATTATTTTTTTACAAAAGATAAATTTAAAAAAATGTATATGCGTTACAATATGCAAGCCTTCTCTTTTAGTTATTTTGGATTCTACAGTTCTCTAGTTCTATAATGTCTCCCCTTTCTATGTAGCTTACAAAAAGGACAGCGCTAAAGTTGCCTTGATAAATATGATATATATTATTTAAATATAAAGAATTTTAAATCAGTTTGTTATTTAAAATTTGGTCAGGTTTGAAAATTATGTTACTGTAAATTCCATATTTTGGTAAATGTTAGATTTAACATAGAAATTTAAAGATTATATTTATAATATTAGTTATAATCAAACCAAAATACATTAAAAGACAATACATTTTGAAAAATATTATGTTAGTACATTTTAATTTAGATATAAGAAATTTCGAACGTTCTTTGTAAAAAATTGGCAAATATTATGTTAGTAAATTGTAGATTAGATTTAAATTTCGAACATTTATCAGTAATGGTTAGTAAGTGTTAGAATTTATTGGAAAATTTTCGAATCTACTTAGCTTGGAATTTTACAGTAACATTTTTGTTTAAAAATTATGATAATGACAACGTTAACAGAAAAACATTAATAATATTTCAAAAAAACTAATAAATAACAAACTTTTTAAAAACAATTACTTATTTGGACATTTCTTATAACTGGACTTTATAAATTATTTAGAATCATAATACATTGAACTTTTATTTCATTTGGTATAGATAAGGAAATTCAATACAAATTTGAAATTTAAAAGTGATTCTAAAATTAAATTTCATTAAATACTTCTAAAGTATTCTATTATTTTGAGTCTCACATAAAATTTAAATATTTGTTAGTTATACTACACTCGAAGATATGTATGTATCGTTGTTACATTAATAATAAATTCATTTTTGAGCAAATATCTAACTAAGTTGGTACCTTCGTTGTTTTTACAAAATAATGCTAAAAAAAGTTATAAATGCATAATATTTAAAAAAATACGCAGTTAAAGTTAATTTAGAAGTTAATCATCACATCACTATAAATTAAATAAATTTAAGAATGAAACCAGTTTTTTTAAGTTCATTTATTCGCTGTATTCCGCGGAAACTGTTGTTAAGACACGCCGTTCAAGACAGTCATTATGACACTGTTTTTTACTTTCCGCTAAATTCTAGAGGCACTGCGCGTTGAGTGGCGGAACTTAACGCCTCATTTTGCTTCATTACCACAGCATGAAAATGAAAATATTGCTTTCCACATGAACTCGACATATTGCATGTTTAATGGTGAAACTCAACACCTTTACTTCACCTTACTTTGACTTCCCAAGCAGGGAAGTAAAAATTATTTAATTAATTCCCCAGGGTGAGAATTGAAGCAAATTGTGCCATGATGGCCTCAAATTCGACATAAAAAATCAAAATCAGAAGTCTTAAAAGTAAAAATGACTATGATGATTTCCTTTTAATTATAACTATTTGTGTTAGCAATTATTTTTCACTACAGCAGTTTATCTCTGGTGGGATTTAGATATGGCTTTAAAAAATTTGCTTTGGTGAATAATTTTCTATGAGACATCATTTAAAAAGAAATTAAATCAAAATATTTGGTTACAATTTGGTCAACATACATGCCAACAACAGAGGCTTACATACATACAAACATTTATAATATCTTTAAATATATATATTGGCGCTGCTTGAGCAGAATCCAATATAAGTATGTAAATTTCACCTATACTTAATTTTCGTTAAAGATTTTAAGTATTTTATAATTAAATAATTAGTAAAATAAGAATAAATATTAAATGTTATAGTGTTTACTCCACTATATAGCTAAAAATTCAATTACGTTGGCAACTTTACAAGTAATCTTGGACAGATTTAGGCCCCGCATTTAAAATTTATGACACTATGAAAATTTCACATATAAAAAGTGTACTATAACATTTGTAAAGCTATAACAAGATACATTCGTTAATATCAACTCACTTAAATTCAAAATGGTAATGAGGTAATCTTATTTAAATAATTACGTATTGGAATAATTTACCACTATATTATATACAACGGCAGTAATCGTAATTGTTGTGAAATCTTTTTATATTTTAGTAATTGTTGATGTAAACAAATATTAATCCCGATGGTATTAGGTTCATTTATTAAATGCGTTTTTAATTTAAATTTTGTCCAACACATTTTGACAGAATCAAAAATCGTATATGTCGTAGCGCAGGGGCACAAGAGAGTGACTATGAACTTGACAGTTGTGGGTTCTATCCCCACACAGAAAAATGAACGGAAAGTGGGGAACGGAGTATCTGAACACTAGGTTCACTGCTATATGCGGGATACAGCGTGAAGCTGATTTTTATTTTGATTTGTTATATATTGTGTATACATAATTTAAATAAATAAAAAAAGTCGCGTTTTGAAACTAGATCTCAAAATCTAGTACAAATTTTTATTTTACTCTTTTATAAAATATATTTCTTATGAATATGGCAACAAACTGAGGTCCCCTTCTATTAAGTGGCCTTATAATTTTAATATGTGCTTTAACACTACACTTACTATCTTTGATACAGTATCAAATTTAAAAAAATCTCAATACGGTGTAAAATATCATTAAAGATAATTTAATTTACTTTTTGTCAAAATAACAAAGTTTATTAATACGTTTTATAACTATAAGTTTTTTTTAATAGTGTCTTTGTTCTCTGTCCTGATAACAATTGCTGACGTCACAATTATTATGAATGCTTAAAAGTATAGGTATGATATTGTTAAAGTATGAAAGCGAATATTATTTACTAAAACAGAGCAAAAGTGAAAGAACTTTTATCTAGAACAAAAAATGGAAAAACAAAATAATGTTATAATAATAATAAATCATAATTGCCTTTGTTTAAATTTATTAATTATTGTTCTTTCAGTTGAGCAGTCAGATTATTTGCTTAAAAGTTTAATTTATAAATTTACGAAACTCAATTAAAATTATTTCGAATACATTGAATCACACCTTTTACTATTATGCATAACTATTATAAACCTTATATTATTGTATATTTAACATTCACAAACACAACACACAACCAAAACTGATTTAATAAATAAATACTTAAACAAGATTACAAATTTACTGAAGGTTCCTCATTTCATAGTTTAATAACAAAAAATAAAGAATCTGAACAATAGAATAGAAAAAAATATTAAAAACTTCATTTAAATCATTTAAAATAAATATAATTTAAATGTAAAAGAATCACAATATACACACATACACATAATTCATACAGTAACTAAATAAAAATACTTACGAATAGGCGGGCTCTGAGGCCCCTACTTTAGGAGGGCCTACATAATATAATTAATTTTAACAACTAACTAATCTTTAATATACATATATGTATGTATTATTGTAATGTTTTTTTTTACATTTTTAATTGCAATAAATATTTTTTTATAAAACTCTATCGATCCAGTAATCATAGCCAGGGGTCAAAAATTTTTTGCCGTGTTAAAATTATCCAATGTATATAAAGTATCCAAAAAAAAATTAAAAGAGAGAGAAAAAAAGTTTATAAAAGTACAAAAGCTGGCAAGAAAATGCGAAACACATACATAAATTAATAATGCTATCACACCCTTAAAATAAAGTGATCTAACCCAAAATGTCTGTGACTTCTGACATTGGTAAAAACATGACAAAAGTCTATCGCAAGATTTTTTTAATAGCACTTGTATTTTTTTAGGTTATGCCACTTTCATATTAAGAATATATTATATTAACACTAAGCGCATATAAATGCTTACTTTGTCATCAGCTCAAAGAATTTTACAAAAAAAAAACTAATCGAGCTGATTTCACTTATTTTTTACTTACATGTTTACAGTACAAAGTGCTGCCATCTATTAATAAAATAAACTTCTTTTTTTTTTTCTCTATATCATTGTTCAAGTTCTATAATGGCGGAGACTCGATTAACCGGCCTCAAATCCTGGTCTATATGGACATATAGATATGATATTCTATCGAAAGATACATTTTGAAAAAATTACAGACATGACAATATTAAGATAAAATTAGTTAAATATTGTATTTTATTTTTTAATTCCATTGTTTTTTAAACATATTACGCTTATCCAAAATTTCTTTTATCCGTATTATATATCCATATATTTAAACAGAACAATTAGTCCGGTTAATTAAGTATCTACCGTACAAAACAATCGTGGCCAATAAGATATATCACTTCATTTTTCACCCACTAAGTAAGTATGTAAAAAAATCATGTGAATAAAACAATATTAATATATACTAGGAAATACTAAGACTGAATAGTTTAATAATAATAGATGGCAACAGACTAGAATTCAATATTTTTTTACATATAAGTACTTTCACTATCCTAATTTCATAAGTAAAAAAGAATATATAAAAATATTAGTACTAGAATGTTTTTGCCGACATATGGTAATAGCCTGAGATCATATAGTAATTCTATGAGTGTGATGAGCGAGAGAGTCAGTGGATTCTATGAAAATCATCGTCATATTAGTTAGTTAATTCTAAGATTTTCCAATATCAATTGGTAAAAGTGAAGATACTGGTATCTGTCATCGCAAGCCCTGAACTCAATCACGTACTTATTAAATTCGGAATAATATCGTACTATGCACATTTTTAAATATTCTTTTTTAAATAAAATTATAAATTTACATTTATATTTAATTAGGTTTAAAATTATGAACATCCGTGATTTAACTAAATAATATATTAATAGCATTATTATTTTTTTTAATATTGATTGATTTTTGTAAAATCTCGTCAAAACATAAATTGAAAGTTTAATTTCACTAAATAACTAACTTTCAATAATTTGCCTAAAAACTTATACTATAAGATATTATAAATTTTGTGACAGCTAAAATAGACACCGGAGAAAATATATGTAAAAACGAGTATAAAAAATTATCGTTTTATTAATAATTCATATAAATTTTATTAAATAAGCAGAGAGCAAAAATTAAAAAGAGACGTCATAAATTTCATATTTTTTGTATGACGAAATTTTTGAGAGCTTACTCTTTGTCATTTAGAGTTAAAGCAAAGTCTATACGTATTTATTACATTTTTACGTATCTAAAATACATTAATAATAAATAAATACTTAATTTGTAACGCCGGCTTGAAATATTTGACGTTCAAAAAAATTAAGCATGTAACTCCTTAGTTTGAAAAAAATTTCATTCATCTACATTCTATGCTTAGAAATAATATAGGAGTATATAAATCACGGATATTGATGTAAACATTTTTTTTTTTATTAAAAACTAACTTAAGTTAAGTAAATAACTACTAAATAACTTATCAAGGAATCCAGTACCTTTTGATCAGTTTTGAGAATTTATAAACGTCTGTGAAACTTGTCAGGGCGTGCATATTACACTGAGATCCATCGTCGGAGTCGGGGCTGGCAGAGACTATACCCCCTAAATAATAACGGATTCTTCCGTTCATCATTTCAACGGGATAGGCCCAACTTCCCCCACTGTCCCCTGGGCAGACTGTTGTTCCTGTGAAAGCAAATATTTATTAATAATTAATTTATTACTACTGAAGATGGCGCATTAGCATACCTATTGCACGATGTTTCTGGTTTCGATTCCCACTCAGGGAAATAAATGATTTACTATTTAGACAGGGGCAATCAATTATTATTAATATACCCCAGCGTTAAATTTCACAACTCCCGCACGCAACGCCAAATGCCTCGAAAAATTCGGTGGTAAAATGAAAATAACTAAGAATTGTGTGAGACACACTCAGCAGTTTTTTATGGGTTATATCCAAACAATAAGCGTGATGTAACATAGCCCATATTTTTCAATTTGAACTGATATAGTGCTTCCGAAAATTAGAGCGTTTGACTGAACAAACTCTTCAACTTTATAATATTAAATTTAAATATATGGTGACCTTGATCTTAACTCATATGCTCGTTAATTTATCGAAGTGGTAATAAGTTTTGGCTTAATATAGTGACCAAATAAAATAATCATCTTTTCTCGCTTTACTAAAAAGGCAAAACGCGGTGTTGAGTTCCACTACTCAACACGCAATGCCTCGAAAAATTTCTCCCCCTCTGTCTATCCTGCTGTATGTGAGATACAGCGTGAAACTAAAAAATATAAGTGATCCGGTTAACCGGGTTACCACTTACCATTGCCATATCCAGCGCAAAATTTGTCGTTCGTGATGAATTCAACAAATTCCCTTTGTGTCCTACGGAGACACTCCTCAAAGGGGACGAACGGCATGTCGACCACTTTAAGAATGGGGGATTCGGACCCCTTGTGATCATTCGTAAGACCGAAACCAGGTACCTAGAATTTAAAATGAGCTTTTACATAAATAATAATAATAAATAATTGCCACCTTAGACCAACAACCATTGTAAGTTCGTTGGTTGTGAGTCCGACATTCATTAATTGGAATGCATTTTTAAAACTAAACACCACCTGAGAGTGGAGAACGGAGTGTTATACTAGTACTTATATAATAAATGCAGCTAGTACGACAAATAAATGAATTAGTTAAATTAAGAAGTACTTAACCGTGGCGCAGGAGCACCGCGAATGATTGTAAACAAAGGAATGTGAATGAAAAATTATACTTAATTTACTAGTGGTCCCCGCGTGCTAGAACAGAGTGTCTTAACACTAGGTTCCCCCTGCCTACCCTAGTATAAAGGTAAAAGCGTAAAACTTGTTTCTATTAAAATAAAAATTATTCTGATATAACTCACCTTGCCTACATCTCCTCGCCTCATGTTATTTTCATAGAAAGGCCTAGTAAAGTCAACACATAATGGCCTAACGTGAGGTCTGTATTCGAAAGGACGTTTTGCTATAATAATTGCTAAGTCACTTTGGTAGTTCATATCCAGGCCTTTGAAACGCAGTGCTAGGATTATTCTTTTAACCTAGAATAAAAAGACAGGTTATATTAGTTTTTTTTTGTAGTAAATATGTATTATGCCCGATTAAACGTATTGTTATATTGTAACCAAATTATACACGATCACTATATAAATTTTAGCATATATATTTTTCTGATGTATAAGCTAAATTACTGTAAAGTTTCATCTAAATCCGTTCAGTACTTTTTGGATGAAAGTGGAACAAACATCCATCCTCACGAACAGAACATAACACTTTTTAAACAGGAATATTGTATGTTCCATAGCCTTTCGAAGGAATGATTATTTTTATTAGCTCTTTTATTCTTTCTTTTTTTATTAGCTTTTATTTTTATTTTTAATCGCTCTGGTAACAACTTTGGTAATAAAGTGTTAGTTGAGTTTGGACGGTGCCTGAAGAATGAAATGTGTTAGCAGTAGAAATACCGATGTGAAGGTAAAAAAATCAAACCGAAAAATAAAAAAATACACTCTACGAAATCAAACCCATAAACATTGCAAATGACTTAAAGAAAACCAATCTTACATCAGATTTCTGAGCAAGTAGATTGTCATTGGGGTGGTTCCATTCCCTATAACGTTTTCCGACTGCCAATGAGAATAGATGCTCAGGTAACTTGCCGTAGCCCTCTCTCCAGAAACAATGGGCCGCTAGAAATGAGAAAAAATAGTTTTTAATATTATAGGTTTGATTCCCACTCAGGGAAAGAATTAGTATATTATATTTTATTTCATTATATTTTTATTTCCTCGCTTTGGTAGCAAGACACGGCGCGGCGTCGAGTTCCGCAAAGTGCCCTCTGTTACCCATATTTTTTTCTAAAAAAGAACACAATATACCTGATATCGCAATGTTTTCGCTTATAAGCGATCCTCCGCATATTTGCTCATGTTTACTTCTCTTATGTCTCCTATACACACCGACGTGCCACGGAACTTCCCCGCGCTCCGCGACCCGACCACCAGCTATAAGGGCTTCCCCTCTAGGTGTTAAAGTGCCACATTCTGAAATAAATATATTTAATTTTTATAAAAACGGCAAAAGAAATTAGCAAATAAATACGCCTAATTGTCATAATTAAGCAGAATGTTATAAATATTGTTTATGCAGTTTTGTTTTTGGTAAAATTCATCACTATACATTAGCTGTAATATACATATACTGAATACAAATATTTTTCAATTCGAAGCCGTAGTTCCCGAGAGGAGTTTAAGCAAACAGTGTCTAGCTTTATAATATTAACAAGTATGATAGAAGCTTAGATTAGAATTAAGAACTTTTGCTTTGGTACCAAAATTACTTACCGGGTTGGCACTTAGGAATATGACTCCAGGTACCATCAACACAGTACATATACGGCAGATCAACCGGACTATAATAATTAGGTGCCTTACAGGATGGTACCACCACTGTACTTTCAACTTCCATATCCTCACACTCTCTGGTACCTTCCGACCCTTCTTCCGTGATAAGGCACCGGTAGGAAACGCTTAATGATTCCTCGATTTTGCAGGCACCTGAACAAAATAATAGAAATACTAATCATTATTTTTTTGGTTAATATTATTAGTTATATTCACAATATTGATGTTCGTTTTATTGATAGGACCAATTTGTTGTCGAGAATTTTTTATCACAAATCATAATTTTGTTTGGTATCTCTTTCAACTATTTGAGAAGTTGGGATAAGAAAATATGTGCTTAACAAATACAACCTCTCAAATTTGGAAAACACAAAACGGGAGAAAAAGTAGGCAGAGGGAACTTAGTGTTAAGACACTCCGTCTCCCAAAGTGGGATCAGACAATAAAGTAATCCTATACAGGTTCCCTTTGTTTCTTTTGAGCTACCCTAAGGACTCATTTGAACCAATAGTTCCTAAGTCATTACAATGGCGCATACAAACAAACTAATCAGCATTATAATACTTACGGGCACAAGTTGGGAATGCGTTAGTCGACCAGAATCCCTTGTAGCATATTATCAATTTACTACCAACGACCTTGTAGCCAGGTCGGCAAGTCACGTTTAAGTACACCGGGTCCACTACATCCCCTGGGTTGTAAGTTGAGGATGCGCCGTTTTTCAGATACATCCCATTTTCTGGATGTGGTGGCAGCTTGCATATATTTCTTGAATAATAGACAAAAGTGGTCTAAAATACATATTTTTAAATATGGATTTATTTGTACTCAAGACGAGGCCGTCGTGGCGCAGCGGCACAAGGGTGTGACTGTAACGCGACCGTTTGTGGGTTCGATCCCCACTAGAGGAAGTGAAATATTGATTTACGTTTATATTTCCATTTCTTCGCTCTGGTGTCGAGGCAAAGCGCGGCGTTGAGTTCTGCCACTCAACACGCGATGCCTCCAGAATTCGGCAGAAAGTGGGGAACGGAGTGTCTTAACACTAGGTTCCCTCTGCCTACCCTGCTGTGTGCGGCATACAGCGTGATAGCTGTACTAATTTGATTTTATAATAATAATAGATAATGTAAATACTCACTCATTCTGAGGACTCTCAACGACAGGTGTGGGAGACGATGTCTTACTATTACCACAGAGTAATTCATTCTCATCAGAACCATCAGCACATTCTTTGATCTGAAATTAAAATTAAAATTTCTTAAAGAAAAAATATTAAATTCTTTTAATTCTTCGTTAAACTTCTGCTTCATTAGAAAATATATATTTTCTAGAAACGCCCATGGCAACGGGAGTGTCTTAACACTATGTTAATTTTGCCTACCCTGCCATATACGGAATACAACGTGTATATAAAAAAAACTCACATTATTACATTCGGCCGCCTCATCAATACAAGCGCCATAGGCACACTGGAAGTAATTAGCAGGACATGTGAAGCTGGAACATGCCATCAGGTTCTCATCAGAGCCGTCCCGACAGTGGATGGTACCGTCACATTGAAGATATTGCTCAATGAGGCTGCCATCGTCACATTTAAATTGACTCCTGGAAATAAATGAGAATTACGTCTAATATACCACCAGCCTATCAAAGTAATAACTGTCGTGGTCTAGTGACTAACTGTAAAGACGACGGCTGTGGGTTGGAATCCCTACTAGGGGAATATCTTAACACTAAACTCCCCCGTCCTGCTACACGCAGAATACAGGGTACACCTAAAAAAGAAATAAAGAGCGGATTTAAGAATGTTAAATCGATAGCTTACCCAATAATGTTACTCTCGTTTCTACATTTTATATGGAACTCATCAGAACTGTCGGCACAATCAGAAACGCTATTGCACAGAGCAGATCTGTCCACACAGCCCCCATACGTACACCTGAAGAGATAATCTGGGCACCTGATGACAAAAAACTTTTTTTTATATTTCAATTCAAATCCAAAAAATGCAGTTTTTTATAACAAAGAACTAGCCAGCTGCAATTAACCTGCGATTTCGCTTACAAAACTAGAATTAATAACTCAAGTTAAAGTACACGGATAAAGTAAGGTAAGTACAGGGAGCCAGAACCGGAGGGAAGGAACTGGATTGTCTAGCCTCCTCTGCCATATTATAGGCGGGATAAAGCTAAAAGAAATCGTTCGCACCTGTTGTCACGGCAATGATAATACGTCTCATCAGTTCCATCGGGACAGTCTAAGATTCCGTCACATTTCCTCTCCACGGTAATACAGGTCCCATCACGGCACATGAACTCGTTCTTCCAATACCTGGAAAAAAAAAATTATCTTTCATAGCACGGTGGTAGTTTCACCACTTAACTCTCGTATTTTAAACAATAATTCTAAAAAAAAAATTAAAATATTGTGGCCATCGTCGAGTAGGGGCAAAAGCGTGCAACTGTTTACGCGAGGATAGTGGCTTCAATTCCCACTCGGGGATTGAAATATTTAATATTTTCATTTCCTCGCTCTGAAAACTAGACAAAGCGCGCCGTTGAGTTCCGCCACTCAACACGCAATGCCTCCAGAATTCGACGGAAAGTGGGGAACGGAATGAATGCAAATAACTGACGAGTGCATGACGCGTGACATAATCGAAGTGATCGAGGTGACTCTGGCTCCAGATACAGTCGGGTTACGTCGAGACGCTCTTCATCTTAATAAAATTAGTACCTATAGAAGTATACATTACATTTCTTACCCACACTGTGGCGACCTTTTGGGCCGGAAGAACGAATGTGCATTAAATGATGTTTTACTGAAACAAAAAAAAAACAAATTAAGGTTAAATAAGTAAATTAAATGGAACTGCAAAAACTAGAAAGACAAAAGGAAGAAAGTGAGAGAGCAGAGTTTTAAGTTCATTTCAACCTTGCCCGCGGTGGAAACCGGACTTTAAAGTGGACGCAAAGAAAGCTGCATAAAGAACCGCCCATTAATGACGTGACGTTGTTTTGGATAATTAAACCACCCCAACCTCTACCCTTGATGATATGTGATGAGGTTTAAGACTAACAAACTCCTCTCTTCTCCCTGGATGACATTTTTTGCATCTCGTGGTATCCCTCATAATAATATCAGGGGAGGCAAAGGGAAACTTATATTAAGATTTAAAAATCAAAATACTACTCCATTGAATGGTAGAACTTAACACCGCGTCTTGTCTTGTTATCAGAGCGAGGAAAATGAAAATAAATAATTCGCTTCCACGAGTAGGAATCGAATCCACATCTGTCGTGCTTACGGGCACACACTGTGTACACACCACGAGGGTCTCAATATGTAAAAAAATAAAATAAGGGGAGTCCCCTAGTATAAATTGAACCTACACTCATTTCATACGTGTACATGAAAACGAATAAAATGATGACGTAATATTATGAAATCATGATTTGACATGCTTCTAGATGTATGAATCATCAACGCGATATATATAGCGCGATAATTTTATTCAGAACTTCATTTGTTTTGCCGCAGTGTTAGTGAGAAGAAGTGAGAAATAAGTAGTGATAAAATAAGTAGTGATGAAATAAGTGAAATATAAGTAGTGATTTATTCGTGTAAACGGTGAACGGTATATGGTTTATTTGTTTTTTAATTCAGCAATTTATTAATTAAAATTAATATAATAAATTAATTAAAATTAAAATAATAAATAAGATATAGTAAATCTGAAGTAAGATATTTATGTTTTTCAAATATAGTGATTTATTAGTTTAAAGTTACGCAGAGAACTCAGTCTTTTTATTATGTTTTAAACGACGGTCGCTAGTTCGATTCATATTTGGGGAAATAATTATAAATAATAATTGCTTACTGGAAATATTTTATTTATTTTACTAGTTATACTATTTAAAAAGTTTTTTTTCAAAAAGAAGTTATTTTATATATTTTTTTTTCTTTTAAAAATTGTAAACAACGATTTCTTTTAATTAATACAAAAAATTAAAGCAACGTGCAGTATTGAATTTCGCTAGGTAATTTCAAAAAATTTTGGAAATTGGAAAATTGGAAAAATTGGAATTTGGAAAATTTAGAGGTTTCCAATAAATTTTCCTGAAATTACCAAAAAAAACCAAATGTGAGTTTTAACCCTTTACAACCAAATTACCGAAAATAGTTTAATCAGACTTCTTTAAAATTCACATGACTTTTTCATAGGAGCCTAAGTATCATGTTTAAAATAAATAAAAATCCTGTATTCTCTGGTTCCCTGAAAACTTACCAACGAACGTGGGGCTTAGGAGACAGCTCGAAATGTGAGTTTTGTCTAGTTTGGAGATATGGTTTGATATTAAATGAAAATTAAATTAATTAAACAGTCTTTATTATCATCAGTCAATTAGAAAACAAGAATATATCTTACTTACATAGGTTATTGATTTTTTTGCTATAAAACTTCACTTCACAAAACTTAAAATCAACACAAACAAAAAATCTACTTTTAAACCTACATTTAGTAAGAGTAAGCATGTCTTAGTCTTACATAACTAATATAAAAAAAGATTGAATTAAGGCTTGTGAAAAGCTGTGCGGTCATCCACTTCGGCGGATTCATTGCCAGAACCAGATCCACTCTCTTCTAGGTGATCTAAGAGTCTCGCAACAATATATTCATCGTTATCAGCAAATTCCTCAATTTTCGAGTTATATCATTCCATTCCATTGAGGGACCTTCTTAAAAATAAAAAAAAACTCTAATTTAACGATTATTAGAAATTGCATTTATTTAATGAATAAACAAATACTTACCCAGGCGAGGTTAAGCGCCAAAAAACACAGCCATCCTTCACGATTTTGTCGATTTGAATTTATAAACGGCCATAACTTGCCATTGTTCTAAATAAATATAGATTTTTTTTTCAGGAAATTATGGGGTCGCACATCTGAGTAGGTATATGGTTTGAATTTCAACTCTATATCTCCAAGATAGAAGTTCCTGACATAAAAGGTCTTGACAGACAGACTGACAACAGAGTGATCTGATAAGTGTTCCTTTTTTCCTTAAAAAGTACGAAACCTTAAAAAAGCAATAAAAAATAAGTAACTGTTGTATGTTTAGACATGTCGTAACTTGCGCCACGATGGTGAGGAGTTTTTACATTAATTATTTTTTTTATAGTTTCACGCTATAACCCGCAAATAGCAGGTTAAGCGGAGAGAACCTTCTGTTCCTCCCTTTCCGCCGAATTTGAGTGAATTGCATGTTAAGTGGCGAAACTCAACGCCGCGTTTTGCTAATTAACAAAACGAAGAAATAAAACCATACAATATTTCATTTCCACGAGAATCGAACCCACAACCTGTAGCGTTTACAGTCACACGCTTGTGACTGTGGCTGGCCTCACATTAATTTATATGTATATTTTTTCAGGTTCAATCATGCATAAAACAACGTCGGCAGAGAGCAGGTAATGTCCGCTCTCCGCTACCCACCCGAAAAAGAGACATTTCGTGTTAGTGGCGGAACTCAACGCGCTCAACGCCAGTTCGACGAATGTTTGTTTTATATTTATTTTATTCTGTTTTTTAGTATTTGTTTATAGAGTGGCAACGCGAAGTCAAATAATAATGTCCCGTTTAATCTTTTAGTTACGGAACCAGTAGTAGGCCGTCGTGGTGCAGTGGCAAGCGTGGCGACGAGCAAGTCTGTAAACGACAGACGCGACCACTGTCAGTTTTATTCCTACTCAGGGAATGAAGTCTTTATTATTTTCATATTTTATTTCCTCGCTCTACTATTATATACGGGATAAAGCGTAAGCTTAAAAAAAGTGTAAATATACTTATATAAAAATTCTAATTGCATAACATTTTTGTAAAATAAATAATTTATTTCGTACTAAATTAAAGAACAATAGTACGGAAAATCATTTTAGATAAGAGCCAAAAGCTATACATTTTTCCAGGATCAGACTTAGTCATTGAGGTCATCGTGACGCAGGAAACGCGAGCAAGCGCGCGGTTATGGTTTTACTTTTAATCTACGGTAGAGGGAGTTTGTGGTGAGGAAATCGGAAGTCTTAACCGGAACGGAGTGTCTTAACAGTAGGTTCCCAGGTTCCCACTGCCTTCTCTGCTATGTGCGGGATACAACGTGAAGTTAAAAATATATAAATAATCTCCATGCTGGACACTCCGCACATGCCCCACATTCGGCCCAAATTTCAAACATTGCGTGTTGTGTGGCGGAACTTAACGCTGCGGTTTGTCTTATATTAGTGGAAAATACAATAAAACCCCTAAATGGAGATCGACCCCATAACCACAGTATTTACTACCAGCCATTGATCCACTCCACAACATCTATTCTACTCGTTAATTTACATATAGGATTTGGAGTGACGGAGTTAAATGCCGCACTAGGTCTTCTGAAAAAGTCTCCAAGCAAAGAAACATTAACCATGTTTCCTTTCATTCAATTATATAAAACATAAAATTACGTAAGTATAGATATATTTCGTTTCGTAAGTATAATTTTAGAACATATAGAAGATAGGCAAAGGAAACTCAGTGAGAAGACATTAGATGGTCCATGCATTGTTAAATTTTCCAGACAGAAATACCAATGTCAAATCCGCCCTTTGTCTATTTACGAAAGAGGAAACGAAAATAATTCAATCCCTCGAGTAGGATTCGAAATCCTAACCAGAGTTTTCCTTCGCACGCTGTACCACTGCTCCACAATACCATTTAAAACCGATCCATGAATAATGTTTACAAATACAAATTAAGTGCAATATATGAATCATTTTATTTATTAAACGTATATTTACTATGGAGTAGTCAATAAGAATAACAAACTTCCCAGCTTTTTAATCGAATATATTTTTAGAACGATGACCGTCGCCGCGCAATGGAACCGCGTGTTTGTAAACGCGTCGATTCTATTAACATTAAATATTTCCTTTCCTCGAGCGGGATCGAACCCACGACCTTACGTGCTACAAACGCACGCTTGAGCCCCTGCGCCATCACTGGTATTAACAATATATTTAAACGTCAAATGCTTAACGCGCAAATCTGCGGTTAGTATATTATCAAGAAATTCATTAAACTTTACTCATCAATACTGACTACTGATAAACTACTACAGTTTTAAATGTAACCCATAATACACTTATTAATTATGCAATTCGAGCATCGCGCAGGCATGGGCGTAAATATGGGGGGGGGGATCAGTTTCGTTGTTGGTCCTTGTCCAGCCCAGTGTGGTTTGGTGTCCACACAACAACAACCAATACAGAAACAAACAACAATAAAAAACATACAAGTGTGTACATAATATACCTAATATTTAAAATTCTTCCTACATTGTCATTAAATCATAATCAAAACCACCGCAAGCCAGTTGCCTGAAAACTATCTCTAGAAACGTCCATGGTTCTAAAGAATTTAGCTTTTGAATGGGGAAATCCAACGCGTCGCTCCTTTATGACGGTGGCATTACGCGACCTGCCTGGCGCTTGACCTTGAATATTTTTTAACAGGTATAAATTTCAGCCTTCCACTATTTCCCACTCCGCTGGGTACCCAGAGGAACCTAATGTTAAGACTCTCACTTATCAACCAATTTATAAGCCATTCATTGGCGGAACTTAACGCCGTGCTTTGTTTTGTTACCGGAGAGAGGAATCACTCATTCCCCCGACTGGAAATTGAACTCACAACCGTCACGTTCGCAGACGAACTATGGCCGGTGAACTAATTATTATGCATTAATACATTGCTGTAATTATTATACTTATATGTATTTCTCGCATGTATCGGGGTAGGCGGAGAGAACGTATTGTTAAAACACTCCAGTAAAGAATACTGGGTATCTATTATAAAGACATTTATTTAGCATTGAGTGAGGAAACCCAACGCGTTGCATCTCTTATCAGTGCAATAAAATCAGTGTAAAAAAAACAGTGAATAACTGTTTCGGACGATATAAATGTCAGTTATGGTAGGAAGAGGGAACCTGGAAACCTTTCCATTAAGGCGAACCTGGGTACCAAGTGTGAAGACAATCCGTATCGATTCAATACACTTCCGTTCTAATCAGTATTTGCAATTCACTCTAGAGTCATTCAGCGTCGAGTGGGGAAAACCTACGCATCGCGATTTTACTACTGCAGCCTGCGTTTGTCCTTGAATAACTTCTTAATACGATATTAATATCGAAATAATACAATTAATAAAAACCGAATTTTTGCAATTACGTATAACTTTTTTTAGGAAACAAATAAAGTGGAACACGTTCCAATCCCTCTACATACGTTAATTTTGTTTATGTTTTCCAAATTAATATGTCTTTTTTGCTAATTGTGTAGCTAATTGTTATTCATAATTAATATTATATATGCAAAAGATAAAATGGAGGAACGAGGGAAAAAGCGAGCACGGCGTAGAGTTTCGCCATTTAACACGCATTACCTGAAGAAATTAACATTACACGGAAGGTACGGAACGGAGTCTTAACAATAGGCTTTGCCTACATAGCTATATGGTGGATACGGGAGAAGTTATAAAAAAAAATAAAAGAAAAAATAATATATTGATTCGATGAGTACAAAATATAAAAAAACTAGAAAAAAATTACAATTATAACACATATTATTGTATTGTTTTCTTCCCAAGAATCTAGCTTCAAAGTGGCGAGGGTCGTTGGAAACATCGACTCGGCCGACCGGCGAGCGTCTGTGACGTAACCGCACGCGACGCGCGGCGTGCTGACCGAACGCGTTCAGCTTTTATTATATTCTACAATATTATGTATGTTTTAGGCCGTCGTGGCGCAGTAGCGCAGCGTGTGACTGTTAACGCGACGGTTGTGGGTTCGATTCCCACTTGGGGGAATGATATATATAATATTTTCTTTTGCTGTGCTTTTTCTGCATTAGTAAGGAAGCGGGATAATACACAAAAATAATATTTAAAATAATTACCTTCGTCTATAAGAGTCTCTGACAGCGCCTTGTAGGACCGGCGATATGGCTGAAACAAAAGAAACACAAAATAAATTTACAATTAGCGCTTATTAACTCAACAATTTTATTAACAAAAATTACTTTTTTCAAAAAACCATAAAGATATTGGTATGGGCTTAGGAATATCTCTAGATACGTAGAATTTCAGAGTAGAATTTCAGCAAGGATTTGGAATGTTTTTGGAAGTTGGAATATTAGTACATATTTTAAATCGTCTAGAATTATAATTAGCAAAACCTAGTGTTGAGACACTCCATTCCCCATTTTTCGCCACGATCTGGAGGCATTGCGTGTTGAGTGGCGGAACTCAACGCCGCGCCTTGCCGCGACACCAGAGCGCAGAAAAGAAAATTTAAATTCATTTCCTCCAGTGGGAATCGAACACATAACCAGTCGATTTTACAGTCACAGTTTGTGCCTTTGCGTCTACAACTGGCCTCAAAAATTTAAAAGATAATATAATAAAAAAACAATTATTTGAAGTTTAAACAAAATATAACGTCACTATAACCGTTCACATTTCTTAAATTATAATAGTTGCATTATAATTTAAAAAATTAGAAAAGTTTAAAATAGTTTGACATTAAACATAGATTTTAATGTTATGTCAAACAACTTTTAAATTGTAATTAATTTGTAAGAACATAAAAAAATAAAATATATATTTATAATATATACAATATAGCTATTGCCAAATAATATATATAATAATAAATACAAACTAAATGCTGGAAGTTGAACCTGTGAATTGCAATTACCCAAATTAGTCATTAACCACAAAATAATTAATACTAAAAAGAAACATGACTTAGAATTTATTTATATTAAAAGTATATAAGTATATGCTGGAACTGATTTCATAAATATTGGTCACTAAGAAGTGCGGAATGTTTAAAGGAATGTCTTATGATGTGGTATTTTTCACAAAAAAAAATTAAAACCGAGAAAAGTTTTCTCTGTTTTTTTTAAATATTTCTTAGAATAACACAAAATTAAGTAATGAAAATAGAAAAATTAGTTTAAGTAATTTATAAAATAATTATAATTTAAAATGCAAATAACTAAAATAATTAATTGGGTTTGAAAATCAAAAATTTCTAATATCTTAAGATTGAAATCTCTATTATAACCAAAAAAGTAGTATTTACAAAAAGTAATACATATTTTCAACAATTTTTATATGGATTAAATTATTGTGGCAGTTAGATTAGTAGCAGTAATTGTAGTTTGACTTGGATCCCCGTTTGAGGGAATTAATTATTAATTAATTAATTAATTATTAACAATTCCCATCTCTAGGAAGTCATTGACCTCAACTACCAGTGTTCTCTATCTAATCAAATAAAAAAAATCAACATTGGCCACTGAGGTATGAATTTAATTCTTAAAAAAAAATGTTCACTAAAGAATTTGTGGCCAGTCATGGCTCAGGGGCACAAACATGTGACTGTAAATGTCACAGGTTGTAAGTTCCACTTGAGAAAATAGAATATTAAATAATTTTATTTCTTTGATATTGTAATAAAGCAAAGTTCTACCACTCAACAGAAAGTGACTCCCGAATTCAGTAGAAACTGGAAAACAGAAATATCTTTATGAGTATCGAACCACATTATGTTTTAAAGTTTAAGAATTAATAAAGAATACAAAAGATATAACTCTGTAGACATATCCATATCCTTTTCCCTTATATAGTTTCTAGTTATAGGAAATTTTTTATTAAATTTTAACACTTACACTAGAGTGATGCTCAACAAGTTTCTTTATCTCTTACATTAAATATATAAATAGTAACAAACTATTATTTTAAATTAATTTATTATTCTGTTCCTCAAAGCATTTAAATTTGAATCTTTTATATAAATGAATTTGAATGTTGTAAATTGTTTTCATTGCATTCCTGTGAAAGGATCTAAGTTAAATAACTAGTACCTAACATACCATTTAAAAAGAACTTTAAAATCATACTTTTCTAGTCAAAATGCTAGCTGCTTGTGACCTCATGTGACCACTATTCAGATCCTGGCTCCATCACAAGATTAGATCAATAAAAGAAGAGGAAATATAAATTTAAATAAATATTTCATCTCCTCGAGTGGGGATCGAACCCACAACCAGTCGGTTTTACAGTCACACTCTGTACCCCTCACCATGACTGGCCTTTTTATTGTCACTTAAACTAAAATAACTACCAATTTTCATGATAATACAATTATTACAAGTGAATTAGATTCAGTTTTTCAGATTGTATCACATAGTTACACTTATAAGATACAAGTTGAATTAATAAAAGAATGTTGTAAAAAATTTTAAGTTACAGATAATTTTCATCTATTGTAACTATTACCTAGGTAATTAAGTATAAAATAAAAAGAGAGTTGAAATTCTTAGTTTTAAATAATTAAGAAGCTTAAAACTTTGTTTTTTATGCAAACAATTTAAGAAGGTTAAAATCAATGCTATCTCTTTCGCTCCCTTTATAAAATCTACAAAGCTAAATAGAGACAGCAACACTTAAGAACAATGGAGAAACTTAGATTCTGCAATAGGTATCTAACCAAAGTTATTTCATTCATATTGCTGTCCTTTTTACTCATTGATGGTTAAAAAGAGATTGTATGTTAGTAACAATTTAGATAAATCTTTAATTTCATTCAAGTATATAAAATTTACTTAATTGCAATGAAAATACAATATAATATAGTATTCTAAATATACTTTTTACAGCTTAATCCTGACCTAACCTAACAAACAATTAGTAATTGAAGGTTATGGTAATGCTAATGTTCTGTCATCCAGTGTGTAGTGCATGTTCATGAAAACTTTCATAAATCACTAAAAAGTAAGTAATTTTCTATAAAAATATTTGCCTTTTTAAATTGGAACAATTTGGAAACGAATTAATATTTATTATTAAATATACATTTTTGCAAAACCAATATTTTGATAACTACAGTTTACCGTTCACTTGAAGTCACAAGTTCACTTGAATTCATTGGATATACATTTATCAAATTTCAAACTACTCAATTAATCTGGCTATTAATAATTTCACTGTTAAAAATGTTTGAAAATCGGAGAAACCCAATTAAATATTTCCAATGAAATATTCTTTTCTTATACATATTACAGAATACTTGCACTTATAGTTCATTTTGATAAAACAAGATGGCGGCACTAGGCTCATGACTGTACTTTTAAACTTTAAGGTTATAGAAACTTTTTTCATTAAAACGAAAGAAAAAGCTATTCTACGATCATTTTATGAATAATTATTGAATATTTATTCAATTTATTATGTTTACATACCATTCGTTTGATTATTGAAACATTTATTTACATAATAAGTGTAATAACTTTACAATAGGTATATATTTTATGTATCTATAAATTTGGACTATAATAATATTTTGGATTATTACTATAGTTTTATATTAATACATACATAATTCTTTTTTATATTAATCTTATAAATAAATTTATTCAAGATATCCCTTTAATATAAATATAAATAGAGTTTCAAAGTGCCTATTTCTCAATAATTTCTACATGTTATACTGTGTACTAAAATTAAAATCATTTGAATAGAAAAAAGAAAAGACTAATTGCAACGTCGATTATTAAAATTCCATAATAATACATATAATAACCTAATAATAAGCTCTCTAATCGCAAACAAAAATCATACACCAAAAGCTCAAACAAAAATGTTACTCACTCATTAAAAGTAAAAGCGTTTTGATTAACATCATAAACAATTTGTGTCCACATTCACTAAACGACACTATTAATACTCTTATTTAAACAGAAAAAAATAATAAATTACTCGAATAATCACTAAATTTCATTAACAAAATCAACGTTAGCGTCCTTTCGTGGCGGGTGCGCGTGCGCAACTGTGGCTGTCGTCTCGTCTGTCAATCGTATGTTCTTGCGAATATGATTCATAAATATAGCACACAGGTTAGCGTACAGGTTCGTGAATTTTTGTTGTTTAGTGGTAAATACTCTATTTTAATATGATAATACTGTTAACAATGATATTTAGGTTTTCCATTTGATGATGTAAATAGCTGTGTACGTTTTATTGTAGCATGTTTCTTACTTTTGATTCATTCCGAGCGAAGAATACTCAAAAGTTCGGAAAACAGCTTCACCGCGGCCACGATTCGTTGACCCGTAAGTGATATGAGGATTTAAACCCACTTGCCACTTGAAGAATTTAAAGTTAAAACTGAACATAATGTTACTAAGCAGTAGACAAAGCTTATTTTCAATCCAATATTACTACAATGATAATAATCCGTGGAATCAAATACTGTTGATGTTTACACGGTAAACTATGATTGTTATAAGTTCATAGTAAATTACAACTCATAATAAATTGCATTTAAAGTGTTAATTTGAACATAGAATCGGAAATTCTAAATATGTATATGATGTCAACTTACATGCAGACATTCAGTACGGTGACGGTGACGTCCCACTCGGCGCGCGTCCTTCGAATTGAGATATCTTCAAGCGCACACCTCCAAGTTCATATATATATTATATGTTTTATATTATCTATACTTCCCTACCATTATTATAAAGCTGAGTTAAACTACATAGTCATTTTATGAACTTGAAATGAAATTAAAATGAAATAGAGACGCCGTCGTGACGCAGCGGCTTTAAACGCGGCGGCTGAGCATTCGATTCCCACTTGTGGGAATGAAATATTTTCATTTCTTTTGTTTGCGGAGAAAACGAAGTAGTTTCCGACGAAATGTTTCCGGCGCTGAATTTTGATATTATTTGTATAAAATTTTGGGCTTGTTTTCAGATTTTATTATATCTACATTCAAATTCAAAGTAGTAATGCAATTTGTAAAAAATGCAAATATTCTTGATTAATTGAGAAACATTTGTAGAGTGTTATATTAAAAGTTATATATACTCGTATTATACCTTTTTAATTTCCTCGCTCTGGTGAGCAGGCAAAGCGCGGCTCTGAGTTCCACCACTCATCACGCAATTCCTCCAAAATTCGGCGGAAAATGGTAACCAGAAATGTCTCAATTAGAAGGTTCGTCGTACTAAGTTC